>JASGAU010360323.1:0-22852 GCA_030220045.1 Australoheros facetus | reverse complement strand
TTGCTGCACTGAAAGTAAAGGGGCCGAATAATATTGCACGCCCCACTTTTCAGTTTTTTATTTGTTAAAAAAGTTTGACACATCCAATAAATTTCATTCCACTTCACGATTGTGTCCCACTTGTTGTTGATTCTTTACAAAAAATTAAAATTTTATCTCTTTATGTTTGAAGTCTGAAATGTGGCAAAAGGTTGAAAAGTTCAAGGGGGCCGAATACTTTTGCAAGGCAGTATAAAGAGCTTAAAAGTCTGTAGCAGCAAGATCATCAGCTTCATTCTAATAAAACACTGCAGAAGTAAGTCCTGATACCCAGAGATGAGTTAGCATTTCTGCACGTCTGCTTCACTCATTTCAAAGCAGATCGGTTTATTTGGAATAGGTTTTTGATTAGAAGCCAGAAATAAGAAAACTCACTGTGTGTATGATGATGTGACTCACCTGGCATTTCTCAAAACCCTCATGAAGCTCGGTATTCACAGCTACACTCCTCATGGCCTCCTGGGATGTCTAAGACCATAAAAAAGGCACGTCAAACAGGCACGCAGCAGCATGCTTTTATGCACATAAATGTTTATTAAAATATGGTGTTGGTGTTGACCTGCACTGCTGTATGGATCTTCAAAAGCATCTCATTGGTTGTTTCCCAAACTCCAGCATCGGTCTCAGAGGGATCAAGATACAGGTCTTCATAGTCATTGGGTAAAAAGTGAGCGACTGGCTCCTGATCATCACCGTTACTCCAAACAAAGCAGGGATTGATTCCCGGCACTTGCTGGTAGCCAAATACATAAGGATTTGGTAGCATTGGATAGATTTCAGTGTGTGCAGATGAAAAATCATTCAGATAGCTTGTGAAACCAGTTTCATCGCCAGAGATGTCAGGATCAGCTATTACGTCCAGATCGTCCAGGCTGGATCCATTTTCAGCCTGCTGCAGGGAAACGGCATGCTTGGCCAGGCCAATACACCTCCCAATCTTTATGAAGCGAAGGGACTCCAGGAGGAAGGGCTCGAAGCCGCCAGACTCTCCGATCTTTAGCTTAGCCTCAGGAGGGAAATTTTCCAGCTCACCCACCAGCAGAGGGTCTTCAGCTGCCAGGGGGCCATGCTCGTCCAAGATCTGAGCAAAGTAGCTGCGACGTGGGGAGAGAGACGAGCCAAATATTCACATCAAATGGAGCAACAGGGGAGGGGATCAGGTATTGAGATAAATCATTCAGGTCAGCTGTCAATCAGTCAGCTGACGTCACAGACTTTCCAGGACAAAAACAAGTAATTTTTATATATTCAGAATTCGTTACTGCTAGTACCACCCTAATGGGAAAATTACAGTTTAGCTGGTTACAGACTGCCCATCTACCTGCAGAGTGTCTGCTGTCAGATGGGGGCAGTGTCAAAAAGTGTTAAAAACTATTAAAAGTATCCACTGCCCCACCTGTCTGTATTTTTGTTTTTTGTGCTTCTCCCATTCCTGAGGAAGTCTGCTGTCATTCCCTTCCCTAGTGCAACCCACTTGTCAACCACAGCGTCACAGAGCATCATCCACATCAAGCAACATGCAGTTGGGAATCTGGAGGACTGCACGGTAGTACGTTTGGTTGAAAACCCCTCCCCTTAAACAAACACAATCACACACCTACTCCTCCAGGCCATTTTACAGCCTCTATTTTAGTCGTAGATGTTAATGAAACTCCCGCACAAACGGCCTTATTTCAGTATGCGCTTTCCTGTGAAAATACTGCAAGAAAAAAAAATTCAATAGCATAAGTGTGCTTAAAACCCTTTTACTCCGAATGCATCGGCTGTGGCACAACATACTTCAAAAGTGCCGCCGTTCGCGGACTTCCGGCAACAAATACCGTAATACCACTATATGGCTGTGACGCGCAATTTCTGGGCTTTCAGGAACCATTTGCATTTTTTCGATAGGACAAACGGTTGCGGAGTTACGGTAAAAAGCCAGCTGATCAACGTTCCTTTGATCAGCCGACTCTGTGCTGATACCCCACGTCTCAATCAGCTGTTTGCCGTTATTGAGGGCAAGTAACGGGCGCTTCAGCGGCGATCGCCTGACGTTAAAGGGCTAAGCCAATTTGCTTAAGTCACTGGTGCAAGTGTTTTTTGTTTTTTTTAACCTCTCCATTTATTACGTTGAACTCTATATTTGATTAAAAACAGCTCACATAACAAAAACAAGCGCAGCCTCTTTTTTAAAGTGTTTGCACTTACTCATACAAACTCTCTTTTGTTGAGTCAGGGTTGTTGTCCAAAATCTTTTTATATTGAGTTCTGTGTCTGGTGCCGTCATACTGGTCCTCAAATTCAGCTACTTGCTCTCGAAGGTGGCTCGGTACGCTGAACGGATCGAGAGCATCAAGGAATGATCTGCAGAGAGAAAGGTCTGCGTTACCAGCGCTTACGAGCACAACTAAAACTCAGCCTGTGTGTCTGTGAAGGCAAAGGAACTTACAAAGAATCTTCTTCAAAAAACTCTTGGTCCCACTCATCTCTCGGAGTTACAGCTCTCATCCCAGACAAAACAATAACACCCTGAGATAAAAACGGAGAGGAAACATTTCAGAGTGACGCCACACAAATTAATTCTCCTCACATGCAGCAGCTAACAGTCCAGCCTCTGACCTTCGGCTCTCTCTGTTTCTTTTTCCGACCTCGACTCTTAGCCTTGATAGGAGAATTCTGAAAGGAGAATACGTTTAATGAGCATCAGACCAACAAACTCAGGTTTAGTGTCGCCTACTTCACGCTTCATTTAATATTACAAAAAAACAGTTAAAAAAAAAAAAAAGTCATGTTAACAGGAATCGTTTGACATTTGGGGAAAAACTAAGTGAGGCATCTTTGGGCAAAGCCAAGTTGCAGGTTTCTGCAGAGACTTTCAATAAAGTGCTTTATTTACCTTTTTAAATTTAGTATTTACCTGTGACCAGAATAAAATTATACCACCAGTCAAGATAAGGGGGCTCGTGAACCACAGCAGACTTTATAACACTTTGCAATAACACCCTTTACAGCTGACTGCAGATCCACTTGGCTGTGTGGGTAATGAAGGAGTTCAATATTGATGAACTAGGAGGAAAGAAAGCACCAAGCACCACGCTCAAATTCAGCGAGCTCTTGAGAACCTCCCATTCTTTCACAGATGTTTAGAAAGACAGACTCCATGGCTGGGTGCTGGATTTTATACGCCTGCAGCAAATGGCCTGAAAACACCTGAATTCAAAGATTAAGGTGTTTTAAGGTGTGAGAGGCCCAGACATACATACATGTAGTGTATGTCTGTTTGACAGACTTTATCCACACAAAAACATCACAGCCATGCAGTATGCAGTCATCAAACCTTACTGGTGGTTAGCTGAGATGAAAATGAAGTCCTTATTTAAAGATGGGTTTGGTTCAAGGACTCATTTCTGGTATGAACCTACTATAACATGGCCCTTTTTTTGGATCACATGATCACAGGCAATGGTTCCATTTACCCATGTCAGAGTAACCTCAGACCTGGAGCTACAGCTATTGAGTTCTTACAAGCTCACTCACAGATGTCAAAGATTTATGGGAGTCAACTTAGAAAAGTGAAGTGAAGCAGTTCAGTGCATGAATGTGAACACAGACAAACAGGTCTATGTGACAGCCATGCCAGAGGACTGCTTCATGACTGCAGCTAACTGCAGGTATGCTAGCCAAGCATTGTGGTGAAATATAGTCAACATCATGCAACTCAGGTATGTACTCATGTTGTCTATGCTAGCTAGCCACACAGAACTACTGATGCCTGGTTGAAGCTAGTCTGTTGAAAGCTGCAAAATTTTAAGTGGACCTAGTGGGCTTTTCCTTATTTTCTATCATATATATGTCCAGTGACTGCTTATAACTAATGCAGTCATGGGTGTAGCTCAGGAGGTAGAGTGGGTTGTTTATAAACTGGAAAGCTGGTGGTTCAATCCTTGACTCCCCTGGTCAAGACACTGAACCCCAAACTGCCCCCGAGGCATCCAGTGGAGTGTGAGTGATAGACAGCATTTAACGGCTTAGAATAAAAGCACTATATGAATGCGTGCATGAATGGGTAAATTTGAGGAAATTGTTCCTTAAGTTCCAGTTCATTTTGTATGTACAACTAATCCCTGTGCCCGCTCCAAATCATCTTATATGTATTGTCGTGCAATAAGTAAGGATCAAACACACAACTGTGGCTGTCAGCACAGAAACCCCACCCATCTGCCATTCAAACCTTCTGTTTGGGAGGGGCAGCCAATCAGAATAAACTTGACTCGAAGGGAAAGAGCTAAAATGTATTGTTTCATAGACGATGAACTAACAGACTGCACCAAGAAGCAGTGCAAGATAGAGTAGCTTCTTTAATACAGCCCATCCATCCATTCTCTTCCGCTTATCCGGGGCCGGGTCGTGGGGCCAGGAGCCTAAGCAGAGAAGCCCAGGCTTCCCTCTCCCCAGCCACCTCCTCCAGCTCATCCGGAGGGACCCCAAGGTGTTCCCAGGCATGCCCAAGATTACAAATCTGGAGCTGCCAATGAGCCTAGTTGTGCATTGCCCACCACTAACGTATTTCTGAAAATGTCAAACTAATCCTTTAAGTTTATGGGACTATAACCAAACCCTAACACTTACATTTTTACTGTCATCTGACTTTTTTAAGACAGAACAATGTCCATCTGAAAAACAAAGCACAAAGTGAAATCATGAAGCAAAAATCAAGCCCGTCCCAATCAAATGTTAGTCAAGCTCAAAATACGTACCCAACATATCAAAATATTCATCCAGAATAGTGTGGCAGGAGACATACTCATCCCTATGCTCTTCCAGAGTCCAGATAAAGAGTCTCATGTCATGTGGTGCAGCCTGTTTAAGGTATTCAGTCACAGTCAAGCCAATGCTTGAAAATAACTCCGGGCTTGTGCCCAGCTTCTCTATAATCGTGTCCTGCAAAGGTCCAAATTTTAGCAGAAGAGACAAGTCCAGCTGCTCCAAGCGTCCTGCGTAACGTTCAATGAAGCTCTGGGCAGCATTCAGGCCTACGGAGGAAACAGTGCTCCATTTAACAGTATGAATACCAAAGAAAGTCATTTGTAATGCAACAAACTCTTCTGACAAATACAACAGCGGTAACTTGATAAACACTAACCTCCATCATTGAGACGACATGCCCAATTGCTGAGTTTGGGATTTATAGCCACGCAGCTACTGAGCTCTTGGATAAAGACACGAGCCCAAACCCGGTTCTTCCTCTCCAGTAGTAGCTCAACAACTTGTTTTAAAGTCTCCAGTTGCTCCTGCTGCCAGTTCAGCATCCTTCCAGCTATCTGGTTCCCCCTCGCCGAGTCCAGCTCCAACCAGGGTTTCAGGCTGCCGAAGACGACAGAAATATGGAGTCCTTTCTCCTCCCTCAGAAGCTCCACGTTCTGGCTGATCTGCAGAAGGACTTGATCTCTGTACACTAACCAGACTGACACAATGAAAACAGACAAACGGTGATGTATCAACATGTGTTTGGGTTGGACAAAGTCAAAATGCAATTCTAGTAAGTTTAATTAAAGGTGACCTATGATGCTCATTTTCAACTCCATATTTTTATACTAGAGTAACTTTACATGATTCACAGTTCAAACATCATCATTTGTCTTATATTGGGCCTTTAATGCAGCCCATAATAGTTAACAGTGCTACAGGAGGTACCTTTCTGTTGACTCTGGGCTGCTGAGTCTTCTTGCTGCTGCAGATTCTCCTTATCCTCCTTATCCTGAAAAGACGGTTTATGCTGCTTCCTCTTGAGCTTGTGCTCTTCCTTTGATTTTAACTTCTTCACACTGAAAAGATGCAAGAAAAAGTACAGATTTTTTAAAACCAACTTTCTCCGAATGTGAATCATAAAGCATAGCCCATCACAAAGTGGCCGGCTGCAGCTCAGGAGGCAGACCCAGTCGTCTGCTGAGTCGATGGTCTGATTCCCAACTTCTCCAGTCGGCATGTTGGAAGTATTCTTGGGAAAGAGACTCAACTCTGAGTTGCATTCACTGGAGTGTGAGTGTGCACGTCAATGTCTGACAAAGCACATAGGCACAGAAGAAGAAGAATTTTAAAAAATAAAATAAAAATAAAACACTGTGTGACTGGGTAAATGAGGGTTGCAGAAAAAAACTACTATGTAAGATCCAGACACCAAAGTCAAGACTGTCTCAATAGCCACACTGGAGGGGACTCGTCATGCTGAAAGTGGGAAATAAAGTGCTGGTCTTGTCTCGCTGTCCTTTCACTGACAGCATATCTACAGAGAGGTAGCAGGAGTTGCACTTGTAATATTATAGTGGGTGTATAATGCTACATTAGTATCAAGAGCTGAGATGTTGTTAATGTCCTGACGTCTTCTGGATGGGACCTCTCTCTTTCGCCATCCTCGACTGTCGCAGAGCTGTTTGAATCAGAAGAGCAATGTGAGCACTGCAGTGCCAGAAAATATCAGGGACCGCCCCCGCTGCTTCAACTGAAGGAGCATCTTTGACAGTCAGTGATTTAGGTGTACAAAAGCTTTTACTGGGAAATCTTTAGCTTGCACATTAGCCAGCCATTTGCAGGTGTGAGACCGGCCCATTGTTGCCTTACAAATTTAAAAGTGTTATTTTCAGTAAATTGGCTCCCTGCTACAGCAAAAAGCTATTGCAAGCTGCTGAAAGCGTGAAGTATAAGTGAGGGAGCTGAACAATCAGATTTAACTAAGCTGCTCAAAAAAACTACAGCACATAATTCTTAGCTACAAAGTTTCTGAATTTCCAAACCTATTAAGAAGACTGTTCATCTTTTCCCAGTAACACAAACATGCAGCATGAACTGCAGCCTCACCTTGTACATTTCTGATTCACCTTAGGCTTCTTCACAGTCTGAGTTTTGGGGATTGCAGCTTCAAACTGAAATGATAAAAGAACTCAGGTCAATGCGAACCCTCTGACTGATCTACAGACCTTTATTTTCCCAACAGCTCACCTTACACTTCACCAGGCCCGTCGGACCAAAGATTTTTATACTACAGATCTGACCAACGCAGTTTGGAGTCAAACATGCTTCTTGGAGCAAATCCTGTAACACAAAAATGAGTCAGTCTGCTGACAGTGGTAAATCTGTCTGGAAATGATGGCCTCATAGGTCTAAATCCACCTTTTCATTCTTTTCTGCAAAGGCTGACGTCTTCAGGCTCTTCCAGCAGGTGATGTGGTATTCAACCGTACAGTGCTGACAGCAGCATAGCCGAATGAAGCCCTACACAACACAGCAAAAACATTTCAAATTCATTACAGTCTCATTTTTCCCTTTTAAAATCATGAAAAACTCTCTAACTGGGTGCCATTTACCTTAAAATCTGGATCAGTAAAGTAGATTTCAGCTTTCACTGGGCAAAGACATTTGTCAAGGCGACAAATGGCGTCAGGAGTGGGAGGAAACTTGCACAACTCTATAGCATCCTCCAGAATTCCCTAAAAAAAGACAAAAACTGAGCATGAGACCAAAGTTTGGCTGACATCACACATTTACTAAACTATAAAGTGCATCTCACCTTGAAATAGTCTGGCTGTGTTTCTTTGACAATCTCTTTTGTTAAAGGCCAGGTGAGTTTACCAGGTGTTATCTGATTCTTGAACATCTGCAGGGAATCTGAAAACTGCTCCAAAGCTACTGCAAACCTGCCAAAAACAGAAGAATCCACACTTTGTACAGTTTGAAACAGCAAACGTGAGTCTGGGACAAAACCGTTAAGATGATGCTTGTGTACCTGTTTTCCCTGAGATACAACTTGCCGATGGCATAATAAACCAGACACTGAAATGTTCTCTCCTCATATGATTTGATCTTCTCCAGCAGTTTTTCTGCTTCTGTCAGTTCCTGTATAATTAACAAAACATTAAATAAATGCACCAAAAGGAAACAATTCCTCACATATTGGATTTAAGCTGTCCATGTACTACTACTACTGCTGAAAATAGTCCCAAATAAAAGCATCACTCCATCACAGTCCAGTTTCAGCAACTTTAGTTTATAAAGAAGACTTAATAATTGCAAACAACTCAAAATATAATTTCCTAAAACGCTGAGGTTTTGAACCAAAGCCTCCTCTCACGCCCCTCTTCAGGAATGGATGCTTCACAGCTGAGCCAATACACAGAGTACAATAGATGGCCGCTAAAACCCTGTAAATGCTGAGCTGCCTGAACAAATGCCTCCTGTGGGCTAAAACATAAACCAGCATGAAGGCAAACTCAGACTGTTTATAAAAGATGGATGTAGCCACTATATCATCACCTATTGGTTTTTGAGGTCCTGTTTTTGAAACCTCATCCTGAGCATTCCTGTTTTGAATCCAGACGTCAGAAGTGAGGTAGGGACCTCTATTTTTTAAATACTTTTTATTTAAGTGCATTTTTCACAGATGGAACAAACTTAAACACAGGAACAATTGGGTCATGCATGTACTCAAAGTATCAGTGTAGGTATCAGAAGAAAAGAGAAAAAAATCACTAGGGATCTTTCACTGGCTTCCACAGCGCATCCATTCACTGCAACAATCCATTCCGTCTCAGTTGGGGATTCAATTTTCAGCCATTTACGGATTATTGCTTTCTTAATGGCTGCAAGCAAACTCATGAACAAATATTTATCACTGACAGATAAACTGCTCACAACGTTACAACAATTAAACTGCAGGAAAAAAAGAAATCCATCTCTGCCCTTGTTACCTCCCCCCAGTAGGACAAAATGACCACACAGCTCCAGAGGTTATGGCAGTGGTCTGCCAGCTGTTCCCCGCACTTCCACCAGCACCAACCACTCATTTCACCGTCTCTTTCTGTTGGTTTTATACATGTCCATTACACTGGAGTCCTTTGTAGTTCTAAATGTGATCTTGTTAAAATTGTCTCTGACCTGTAAGTTTTTTACCTAAGCCAAATGTTTCCTGACTTTTCTGAAAGCTATGCGTGCACTCCTTCAACCAAATTCTGAGTGGTTCCCTTGACCGTGATCTGACCTCTGCATTACAAACCTCTGAGCTGCAGTCACTGGTGCAGAACGGTGCCTGTGCTACAAACTTGGCTCAGATAAAGGTGGAGGCCTTTCACGACTGAAGGATTTGCTGCTTAAAAATTACCTCCGGCTGGCCGATCTCTGTCAGGGCTGACGCACGGCCAAACAACAGCAAGAGCTCGTCTGTGGTTGAAAGTCCAAGTTCCTGAGAACAACAAAGGAAATGAATCACTCTGTTGCAACTGTAAAACTAAAACAACTTTTTATTTAGTTCTTCAGAAATCATCGTTTGTACAGCTGAGGGGAACGGAAACCTGGTTTTTCCTAATAGTAGGAGTTGAATAACCTCAGAGGTTTTTCACTGAGTTGTTTAAATAACTGATAATGGAAAGTGACAGGAAGCGTGGTAGAAGAGGAAGGAAGTGACTCGCAAGAAACGCTTCACCATGCTAAATCAGCATTTAACCACAGTGAACAACTCTCCGGAAAAAGATCTGAGAAATTTTTTTTTTTTTGGTAAATTATGTAGAGACATCCTTTTTAGACCCATTTTAACTTCATTTATTAACCTCAATTTACATTTTAATAATGGCTGCTCACATTTTCATTTTTCTGACGTCGATATCTGACATCAGTTTGCGTGCATGCGTGTGTACATTCAAAATGCTACGTAAAAGCTGAGTAATCCAGTTATGTTTCATTTCAGTGTTATGTCATCCTCTGTAGGAAATATCATTGTTGCGGGAGATGCGGAAAATACAAATATGAGTTCACAACACCACAAATCTGCAGTCAAAGGTCCCAGTTTACATCTGCAGACAAACTAAATCTGATGACATGTCGTTTTGTGCGTGTGGAATTCATCATCTGAATTTAGCCTCAGCAGGAAGCAGGCTTACCCGGGGCGTTGCAGCTTCCAATAAGGCCAGCGCCTTCCTGAAGGCCTGCTCTGCGTTGCGGCTGCGGAGGTCGGTCAGGGCAGTGTGAGCATCCTCCACAATGGACCTCAACTCTTTCGACGTGGAGATTTTACTATCAACCACCACCTGGTTCTGAGCAGAGGACAGCCTCTTTATGTAATAGCGCTGCTGATGACTTTGAATCGGTTTTGAATATGAGAAAGTGCGCACCTCTTTTTCAGGATGACCATTTTTGATCTTTGATTTCTTCTTTGCTGTGGCGCTGGGCTCGCTCTTTGAAGGCGGCTCGCTTCAGAAACACAAAATGTTCAGTCAGTTCTAAACTCAGTGGAAACATTTCCCCAGCTAATGTTATTTTCTGTGCATGAGCTGTGACAGACTTCACACTGGTTATTAACAACAGGACTTCCACCAACCTTTTTGATGCTTTAGGTTCTTTAGTGCTGCTGTTTTTCTGAGCAGTCTTTTCATTTTTTCCTGGAAAGAGAATATCAGATTTTAGACGGACCTTTTCTACTTTTCCCCATTTCTTGTCATATATAGACACTTTTACAAAGGTCGAAGCCTGTGTAGTGTTAATGAATAAAAACATGGAGCTAAAAATTAGCACAATAGGGGCACTTTATGTAAGCAGTTCTTCTCCACGTAAGACTGCGTTCACACCAAAACATGAAGCAAAGTTTCACCTTGTGTTATTCACATGAACACAGTTTGTGTTGGAGCCACACAAATACTTTCTCCTAACAACCACCAGGACAAGAGGCACAAACAACAGCAGGACCTGTGATTTTCTTTTATTTTCTCCAGGCCCACTCAAAGCTAAGCTGAACCATGCATTTCCAGCTTCCTTCAAACTGCATCAGGGAGGAGTCGATTCCTGATTGTCAGTGCTGTCAGGAGTGAATCCACAGTCTGTGAGAAACTCAACTGATGGGTTTTTGCAACTCAGCATGAAACAAATTTGAAAAGAAAAAAAAATTGAACTTGCAAAAACACAGACTCACTTCTATTCACTTAATTCTACTGCAAATTAGCCTCACTTTGCATCACTGCATAGACTTTATATGCAATCATGCCAGGTAACAACTTCACCAGTGTGGTGAACACACTGTAATATTATGGAATTAGTTAAAATTCAAACAATAAAAGGCCCCTGCCACCTCCACCTCCTGTTTCAGGCTAAGGCAGGTGGCCTGGAGTTGTTTACTGCCGAACTCAACTGTCAGAGACTCAAATTGCTCTTACAATTGTTTGTTGTCCCTTTAGAGGACAGAGGCTTGTAGTGTAGTGTTGGACAACAAACTGTTTAACATCTGATGATGAAATATGGACCCAACACACACCAACACAAGTGGACCCTCACAAACTCTCAGATGGGGGTAGGTACACATACTGAAAAGCACAATCACGGGAACTAGATTATAAAGATGGATTTAAAAAAAGAGAAGAATTTAAACACACTCACCTGCCTGCTTGTCCATTTTAACAGAGACCTGCCAACACACAAATTAAATATCAACTGTGAAGCTTGAACTGTGAAAAAAAGACATGTTTAAAATGTGGACAGATGAAACTAAAGCTGCAGCTGACAAATACTTTTATCATCTGAGATGTTCTTTAAAAAACACTATTAACACCATCTACAGCACAAGATCAGAGGAACACAGTGATCACAAACAAGCTTCGCGTAAATCTAAATGCGTAAAACAAAATCTTATTTAAAAAGAAAAAAAAGAAAAAAAACTAAATTACAAATATGATTGCTACTAATTTTCTCTCCTGCCAATTTGTCTTTTCCTTCATTCGTTTCTGGACAAAACAGCTTAAAAATTTTGTTTTCAACCCAAAGAACACATGCATTATTCATGTTTTACTGACACAACTACAAATAAGATGAAATATTGTTGAAGGTGGTTTGTAAAAGTGTTTCGAACCTTTGGAGCGGCGCTTGCAGCTGGATGAGTCTTATTAACAGGTTTTGCATGCGGCGGTTGTGAAGCCGCAACACCGATTCTAAAACTGTGCAGTTCAGAGAAAATAAAAGCGGATGAAACAAGAGTTTTATCAGCAGTTATTACGGAGTGCACAAAAAAAGGCAGCTCACACACACACACACACACACACCTTTGGCCTTGCTTTAGCGGTCCAGCTGAAATCAGAGCACATAAAAACCAGTTTGAGTTTGGAGGAACAGCAAAGTGTGAAAGATGACTTTTCTACTACAAGCAATAATGGGATCTTGATTGGAAGATAAAAAGAAGCAAACATCCAATAATCATTTAACATTAGCCAGTGAAGAAGATAATATTTTTAACTTCACCTGACACGTATCCTCGAGGTGGACCACGTTGTGGTACTGGTTGTGGAACTGTGAATTTGTATAACTGTGCTTCCAGCTCTTTGACTCCCTCATGGTCATCTTTACAGAGCAACTGGGCTAACTGGTTTGCTTTGATAGCCATTTTGTGCTGTCCCAAGGAGAACAAGGCCTCACAGTAGCGGTAGTGACCCTGCACAGAAACCAAGAAGGATGAACACCTCACTCTCAGCTGCTGTGTGCTTCAGTGACAAACGCGAAATGCTCCACAGCGGGAACGGGCCACACAGCTCACAACTGCACAGCATGGAAAAGCTACCCAAGCAACACTTTCTCAGTTTCTTTCCATTTGCTATTTAAAGTACTGCATACTGAAGCTACATCTTAAAAAGAATTAGGATGTGTACGGATGTCAACACAATACGCTGCACCAACCTGATGCCACATTCTGGAGTTTTTGTTTTAAATGGTACTGCAGATGTTGTAGGGACCTGAGATACTGTACAACAATAATGTAATAATGAATAATAAATAATGAATGCTGTTACTCCGGGCTGTTTTGCTGCCAGTGGTACTGGTACATTCCACAAAGTGGATGGAATAATAAAGAACGAGGACTACGTGCAAATTCTTCAACATCACCTCGAATCAACAGCTAGATGGTTGAAACTTGAACATAATTGGGTGTTCCAACAGGATGAGGATACCAAATACGTAACTGGTTTTGAAATGGATAAAGCAGGCTGATATTAAGCTACTGGAATGGCCTTCCCGTAGCCCTGACACTATTTAAAAAAATAATCAAAACCTGTTATGATTGCAAACAAAATCTAAAAAAAGATGAAGTCTGTGACACAAAGTCTACCCTGATGACTCTGAACTCAGCAGAAATTAAAGCAATATGTGTGCAGCAGAAATGCATTTTATTATGCTCCGCACTAATACTGCTGATTGACTCGGATCACCACAAACACAAACAAACAGAAGAGGCGAGTACCTTTATCCACAGAGGTTTAATCAGTGTGGCACGTTTTCCATCACCAGCTGCTTTTCTGAAACATACAAGAAACATGTTTGGATTGAAGGATCCACCAAGTCATGATTTATTCTGCTCACACTGATATGTCTCAGTCACATCCACCACAAAAACAATCAGCCTAGAGCAGAAAAACACACCTAACTGTGGGTGGGACATTGCAGTTTTATGACACTCACAGATGCCAAGTGGAAATGTTAATGATGTGCTGTTTACGGGGTGGAGCAGGGGTTTCTGGCACTTCAAATAAACTTAAAGAAAAATATTTTAAAAAATTGTCACAATGTTTCTTGGCAATAAATCTTACACCAACAGCCTGTTTATTTCCACTTAAATGGAGCCACAGCTGTAAGGAACATGCATTTGTAGGTTAAGCATTTGTGGGTTAAGCAGGAGAGTTGAGTATTTGGGTTGCACCCATGAAAAAAAACTGGCAAATCTTCTCTGCCAATGCCAAACAGCTTATTCTGCTATTGACTCTTGTTTGGTGTTTATGGGATTGGACGGTTGAAGACTGAAGCAACAACACACAATCTTAAATGAATAAATGGAGCCTCAGAAGCATGAGGAAGGACCATACACAGCCACACAACAGCATGGCACCACCTCCTCATCTTGGTCACCCGCTCAGTCACACAGTGCTGTGGGAAGTCATCCAATTCTTCATCCAGCATTTGTCACAAATCAGCCAGTGTGGTTATGTTGGTCAGTCTGGCATGAACAGCACGTCCAAGCTGATCCCACAAGTGTTCAGTGGGGTTGAGATCAGGACTGCAGGCAGGCAGGCAGGCAGGCTATTCCATCCAGCCACCGCCAGCACTGAGCCCAACTGTTAGCGCTTGGGGTACCAGAACCTCAAAACATGAGTTAATAGCAGATTAAGCTGTTTGGCATTGGCAGACGATCTGGTAAGTTTTTTCAGTGACGCATCGGTGTCACATTCCTTCCAAAGTGACATCATTATACTGTATAATATTAAACGGAACACCTGGAATTATTTTGTTTTAGCTGTACCGTAAAACCAGCTGTGAGTATGCCCTCCCGTCCCTTTTTTTCAGGCTTGCTCCTTTCAACATCTAATAGTCATTTTGCTTTAATATATGCTATGTATAACAAGGCATTAATAACAGAAGAAAGAAATTGAAATTTTACAGGTATTTACTGAATAAGGCATGAATAAAAGATTTAGAAAGTTCAATTTGAAGTGAACTATAAATAAACTGAACAGCAGCAAGTATGTGAACTTTGGCCCTGTAGTTTGTTTTTCATGTTTTGTTTCTGTGCCAAAAAGTAGTTTCCTGTNGCTCATATTTAAACTGTTATAAATGACTTTTGGCCTATGTCTATCAAACATACCTCTCATGAATGATATGAAATCATTAAGCCATAAAAATCATTCCTGTCCCAAGCTAGAACCTGCAATCAGTACTTGGTAAAGTTACTTCTTTATCTTTATCTATTTACACCAAATTTTTTTTAACTATAATTTACATTAAACATGTATTTTGCAAGAGAGATCTGGCCAAGAGGGCATCATAAATTGCAACAAATATAACATCACGGTTCCGAAAAGACCTTTGAAGTGGCCAGAAAGGACTCGACTCATTAAAGTGTGGGTACAGCAATGCAGTCATAAAGATACTTGAACGGCACAAAAACACGGTGAATAAACGGTGAAAACACATTAAAAGAGGTAAATGACGGTAAATAACACGCAAACGACAACTAAAACCAAATAATAATCAAAACACGGTAGGAAAAACACCCAAATGTCCGATAAAATGCCAGTTTTATTAAGTTTCGTCACACTCACTGATTCTCGCTTCCGTCCCGCGGCTGCCGTGCCTGGCATTACCGTAATGATCTTAATACCACTGGAAAGCGCAGTCGCTGCTTTCAGATACCGTTGGCATTTTTTTCGATTGCGCAAACGGTTCAGCGTTACGGTAGTTTAAAAACAGGCTGCAAAAACCTGCTGCCGGTGACAGGTTTGGGCTTTACTGGGCTAAAGGGAAATAAACAGGGTTTCCAGTGGTACAAGATTTATTGCCAAGAAGCATTGTTACACAAGAAAATAATCAGCCAAACACAAATTTCCTTAGGATTTGTGCAACATTTGTTGTATATAAAACAACTTTATTATCTGACTGCTGAGTTTCTACTTGTGGTGGTGAGGTCTTCCATGTGTATTCTATGTAGCGGGCAAGGGTTTTAGTATTTGTTTGTCCTATGTTTGCTGAGATTAAATAAAGAGACCACCTATTCTGAAAAAATTACATAGTAGAAATGTTGGTGCTTTGATTAAAAAAAACTAATAATAAAATAAAAGATCCTTCCTGGTCTCTTATATTGTATTTAGGAGTCTCCTAAATATTGGTCAAAGACAGAAGTGATTTTCTACACTGAGAAACTTGGTAAAAAAAAGGGTAATCAGGTTACTTTATCAAGATACATAGAGATAAATGATCATTACTTATATACGCCACACGACCTAATTCAAAGTGTAAACCTACCGAAACAAGGTGCCCGCAGTAGCTCTATAGTGCAATAGTAGTGACACAGCAATATATCCAAAGATGCAGCATGAGTCAAATGCAACACAGAAGTAGCACAGGTGGTTTTCCCTGGACTTTTTCAGTTAACGCGTAAAATAACTGCTTAATACTTTAACAGCAGCTGAAATCCCTGTAACTTCAGAAGCCTACACAGTCATGTCACATAGCAAAACTGAAATCAATAAAATTCTCTACCTGAACGTTTGTGGCTTCTTAAAGCCCTGCTTTACTATGTTAAATGTTGCTAAGACAGATAAGGCTCCACCATGTTAGTTGTATACAAAGTTGTTAATATAAATCGTCCCTGCAGGCCAGGGCAGCTTGTGACCTCCTGTTCCCGTGACCATTCACTCTCTTTAGTGCTTGTTTTTATTGCTGTTGTTGTAGCCTGTTGTAGCCCATGACCCTTTGATGTCTTACCTTTGTTCTTTTTAATGTAATCAGCACCCCTTCCACCAATTTCTCTTAGCCCAATCTTCCTTGTAGTCTCCTGTATAAATATTCTTGTAGATGGCTCTGGGTTGGTTTACCTACTCAGACCCACCCTCTGTGTCTTTAAACCCACCATATACCAGCATCCTTTAATAAACACACCATCACAGCAAACTAAAGGAAACCAGACCTGGAGTCAGTTTTTCCCCTTCAACAGCTACCATGTAACGGCATCAGTAACTTCAATTCACCATTTGCTCTTCCTGTCATGTGGAGAGATGCGCAGCTTTGGGTCTCATATCACCAGCTGCTGGCATCTCCTCCTCACCTGCCATCAGTCTGGTTGCTCTCCACAGCATGTTTTTTCACCTCAACTGGTGAAACAAGTTTGTTGTTGGCACCTGTTGTTGTTGGCAACTGTTCGCAAGAACAGTTTTCTTGCGTGGTTTGCAGAGTGTTGTGTTTTGGTGGAGGTTGTTGAAGTAGCTCCTTTTAACTAAACTGTCAAAGGAGGCTGACACAGCGCTGGCTGTCAGACATGTCTGGGCTTGTCTGCTCAAAATGCAGGCATGGCATTGCTATATTATTAATACCCCGATATGACACTTTTATATCACCTAAAATGTATATGAGTATTATGGCAGACGGCATAGCACAGTCCTACTCAAAACTAGACCATTTATGTATTAGATCCATGCAAGCCAGCTCAGTTAATTATTAATCCTTTTGTTGTATTGGCTACACATTTGCAGAATATAATCAATCACTTACAGTAGAGCAATGATGAATGTTTAAGAAAAAAAAAGTGCACTTTCACCTTTATCTTGGTTTTGTCAGAGTCACAAAGAAACACTGGAAATGGACCAAAGAGCTGCAAACAGCTCAGAGCAACGAGTTCACAACCCGTGGTCACCTGACACGTAATGTAACCTTTAAACCTTAAACTGTGTGGTGATCATTTGTTAAGCACTGTATTTGGTGCTACAAAATGAGTGGTACTTACAGATATTCCTTACACCTGATATAGCTCAGAGCCCGGTTCCCATAAAGTTTGTGATTGTCAGGGCTGGAAAGAGAAATAAATTCATTTCAGTTACAAAGGCAGACATGTTGAGCTTTTCAGTGAACAGACATTAAGAATCTTGTGTTTTTTGACATCGAGTACCTATTTCTAATATTCTGCACCCGTCCACGGATTAAATAAATCAGTGATAAGCAAAATACTTATGCTGTATTACGACATGTACTGAATAAGCTTTTTACTCAAAATCTGCAACCCTATACAGGGTATTCAGAACATTTTGTCATGCCTCAGTCACGCAAGCTTAGAGACTGGTCAGTGACACCCCAGCAACCACCAGTTGCTAGGGAAAAATGTGCATTCCCCAACTGGTTGGACAGCAGTTGCTGGAGGTTGCTTACCATCACTATGTAAAAATGCCTGTGTGGCCGAGGCCTCATTCACCCTGATGGTGCTGGAGTCTATCCTAGCTGCCATAGGATGAAGGAAGAGCACATCTGCATTCAAATTTAATAATCAGGAAGTATTACTTACTAATGTTTGATGGCTTTAGAATAATACTTCACAGCTTCTTCATATTGCTGCTTCTCAAAATGTTCATTTCCTTTCTTCTTCATTTCTTCACTTTTCTGGGTGAAGAATAAAACAAATCATACTTAATTATATTTATTTCTCCTGGCAGGAAAGTTAAGAACTGTCATTGCTCAAGCATTCAAACATGGGGGAAAAAAATAAAGAGTTACAGCATTAAATCTGTAATGATCACCTGTCTTCTATCACATACCCCTCTGCCCTTTGTAAAAAACTTTGATTTATTTCTTTTTAATATATAATTATAGAAAAAGGGGAGGCATCCTGGAGAGACGATCACAACAAAACAAAATGTGACGGAGCACTTTGAATATTTTAAAAGGTGTTAAAATAACTGCATGCGTTACTGAGGCCGTTTTTTAAACATGGTACAGCACTCAGACTTCCTGCTGGCTCTACTACGAAGCAGGATTTGAGGACGAGTGAGGTCATTTCAAGGCATACCTGCAGCACAGGTGCACTAGCTAAGAAGTCCCAAAGCCGGGCTTTGTTTCCATTAGCTGGCTCGACAAAAACTCAAACCTCAGTCACAGATGACGAGTATTTGGGTGGTGGTTTTTAAATGTTTTGTTAACCCAGTTTCAGATTAGTTTTAATCCAGTGTCATTTACCCCAGTTGATTTTTTATGGCATTATTAATTTTATTACTATTCAATTTTTTTTTAATGTTATATTTGCTCTGCAGCACTCTGTTCTACATCAGTTGTGTTTAAATGTGTAACCTAATTAACTGAGTTCAAACAAAAAGGGTTACATCATTAACCTTAGTTATTTAGAAATGCTTGTGCTGTAATTTAACATAAGCAGCTTCACCAAGGCTGTTAAACTATTACCACCCCCACACAATTTTTAATCAACTCACAACTAGAATTTTAATGACTTCAGTCAGAAATCTACTCAGTAGCAGCAACTAAACAGGCCCAAAAAAAGAGAGGCAGGCAGAGTGTATGGAAGTGACCCCATGACCTGGGAATTTATAGCCTGATCATCAGCAAGTTTTAAACTGGGTTACAGCTCATTTTGCCTGTTGTCTCTGGTTCTCCCTTCCTTTGTTTGTTTAAAACCAGCAGGCAAATCCATGTTGACGCACTGCCAACACTTCTTTTATCTACAGAAACAACACCCTGGGTATTTCGAACTTGCTCGCTCTGCGACTGAACACTGCAGCGGTATCAGAGAGACAGCGTAGCAGCTCCTACCTCTACATGACTGTCCGACGGCCGAGCCATCAGCTCCTTCATCCTCCTCTCTGTGTTGCTACCCATTTCCTGAATAAGCCTGGCATCTGAATAAAAAGACAAGCCTAAGCGTTAAATCACCTTTAAAAACAATACCACTGACATCAAAGGAAACGATCAACAAACCAGTTTGTTTAGAAAAAGAAAATGACTGAATAATCACAGAATGCCCAACCCATAAACATATCCACAGGAATAACTCCGAGTACACAAAAGCAGACAGTGAGCCTTACACTCTGTGAAGATATGATGGAGGGCTATGAAGCAGGTGTGTCCAGCACCAAGGTCGAGCACTCGCTTCTGTATATCAGGTTCTCCTTCTCGCACCAACCAGTGAAACGCATCGTCCAAAGCCTCGGCAGTGCGCTGGTTAAACAAAGTCAACACACCATCACACACATGCAGGGATTTGTATAGCTACATGATGTTTTCCCTCATTCTGGACAAAATAACAGAAAACACTAAAATTTCTGCACCTGTATAATAATTTTTTGCTTTTGAAATTCTGAGGTTATAAACCAAAGGAAAACATAGTCACTTTTTATTTACTTATTTTTAAAAATCAAACAGTTGGGTAATACTCTCAAACCCTTTCCCCAAACTTACCAAGTTAAGCCCGTTGCTAAGTAGCATAATATGTTTTGATTCGTTCCTTTTTAACTGGAAAAGAGAAGAGGCAAGCAGCTGAGACACAAACAGCAGATCTAACATGGTGAAGTATTAATGCCATGGCCTGCAAGCTCATCTTAGTGCGTCTGACTGTGGTTTTTCCTGCAAAATTATACTTGATGTAGGCTCCTTGTAGCACTTTGTAATCTGATAATACAAGAACACTGAGGCACATCTGCGATGAGAATAGTGTGTGATAATAGCTGTAATGTACTGGCGAAGCTCTACTACAAGCATGAGCACTAACAGAAATGAGTGCAATAGCGAGGAACTGTGAGAAGCTGAACTTACAAATCCTTTCTCCAAGGCCCTGAAGATCGCTTCTACTATTTCTATTCTTCGCAGGTGCTTGAGACTTAGATCTTCACTGCCACTAAAAAGAGACAATTACAAACTCTTTAACAGTCTCAACATTGATGATACAAAGTGCAATAAGACCTGTGCTTACCTTGCACTGATTAGACCTATCTCAATAGCCCAGCAAACAGTAATGGACTCTTCACGATCCAGCAGAATGGGAAGCCAGAAGGAACAAATTTTCATTCTCTGCGCTGCTTCTCTTTTTATGTCAGCAGGAATATCACACCACCGGTTAAAAATCTCCTCTGAAAACAAAAAACGTGCAAAAAAAGTGTTGAGACAAACAGAAGACGGACAACATCAAAGGCTCATCATTTCCTTAGTATTCGTTTAAAACGAGAGACCTGCCGGCCTACAGAGCACCGCTGTCTGTTTTACTTATGTGATCTATGGGAACGGAGACTCAGCGAGCTGCAGGTCAACCACCACTGAGCTGATACATAACTTTTTTTTTTTTTAATTTAGAAAAATTCATATTTTATATTATATATATCCATCCATTCGCTTCCGCTCATCCTTTTCAGGGTCGCGGGGGGGCTGGAGCCTATCCCAGCTGTCATAGGGCGAGAGGCAGGGTACACCCTGAACAGGTCGCCAGCCTGTCGCAGGGCCAACACGGAGAGACAGACAACCTTTCACACTCACGCTCTCATTCATACCTATGGGCAATATATATATATATATATATATATATATATATATATCACGGCATACGACAATGACTGAACTTCAAAGCTTAGTATATTGTTCCAGCTTCCTCTAACATCCTCATTGTTACAAGCATCTATACTGGAGCTAACCAGCTTTATGCAGTTCATGTGTTTCTGTCAGGCCTGTGCTGCAGCCACCTTCAGCTGTTACTGTTTTTGGGTCTCTGTCTTTCAGTAACTCAAAAGTCACACACAGCACAACAAACCGCGATGTACTGCGTGTTCTGACATCTTTCTATCAGAACCAGCATTAACTTTTTTTTGGTAATTTGAGCTACAGTAGCTCATCTGTTGGATCGAACCATACGTGCCAGCCTTCACTCCCCAAGTGCATCAGTGAGCCTTGGCCGTCCATGACCCGGTCACTGGTTTACCACTGGTCACTGTGGACCGGGAATACCCCACAAGAGCAGCATTTATGGAGACACTAACCCAGCCTAAACGTCACAATTCGGCCCTTGTCAAACTCGCTCAAATCCTTAAACTTACCCATTGTTCTTGCTTCTAGCACATCTACTCTGAGGAGAAAACGATCATTTGCTCCCTGATATATCCCACCCACTAACAGGTGCCATGATGATGAGAGACTCAGTGTTATCGCCTTCAACTGTCAGTAGTCATAACATTATTCTTGATCGGTGTAAAATCTGCAGTGGTGGTGTACAGAGGAACAATGGACCTAACTCTAGCATGTTTTGGCACCGCAACCTCACTTTGAGCCATCCACCCATATCAGTTACATGCTTGTCCTGATAGCATCTTCTTTCTTATCCTAGATAAACAAACTATGCTGGTTGAAACAGATATGGTTAGATCTGATGCATTTTGCAGTGTTTATATTCAGCATGCTACAAACACAAAGTGCACAAAGTCTAGTTTGCCAAGTTATGTGATTTTGTCCCCTAAAGGGGGAGGGGATTTTGTCTCAGGTTGCAGAATTAACTTCTCACCTGTCCATCACAAATTTGCCAAAGAAAATGAGAAGCTGTACATAATATATATATAATTTCCCTACATGAAAAATTTTTTCTATAGGCCTCCAAATCTGCTATGAGACATCAGCATGCGTGTAATTTGCGGGGGGAATAGGGGGGTTATGACCCCCCCCAATAATCTGATCCAATTACTATAACCCCCCCCAATAAAGTCACATCATTTCGATTTACAAAAAACATCTTATATGAATAACATGTTAATTTTCTTTGTTCATTATCAATTTTGGGTAAAATATTAACATGTTTGATCATTTGGTAATGTAAACCCCCCTCTCTCCACAAAAACTTGGTATCACCCAACCCGCTTTCTCTACCAAGCGGTGGAAGCAGCTGCTGGGAGTGGGTGTAGTTCGAAAAAAGGAAGAGTGCCAAAAAGCAGACAACCAACAATTTTTCATTGTTGGTCAACAACATCCCCTTGGAAAAAAATCAAAATGAGGTAAATGTATATGTATTGTTAGCTGATGATTTAATAACTATGCCGCTGTGTATCAGACACACTATGAATACCAGTTCAGGTATTTTAGCTAGCTCCGTTAGAACTGCTACTCCCTGCTCCTCCTAATCTGACAATGAGTCAAAAGAAAAAGAAGATAAAAGTGGTTATTTGTGCACAGGCGGCACAGTACAATACCTGTAATATGTAATAAACTAAACTCATTAAAAAAGTATATAGTTTTACTCAAGTGAATACACACATAACATTTTATGTATTTAGTTATTAATAACTAATGTTATTACTGATAACAGGACTGAAGATGAGAGTCCCAGAGAGGTCCAGGATGAGACTCGTTATATTTTAAACACATCAAGTAAAACCTTTTTCGCTACAGAACGTGTTTAATAGTAAAGATTGCATAAAACTCTCACATGCTCAGTGGAGAACAGACTGCTGAAAATATTGTATTTATTATATTTGGCCAAATTAAAACAGTTTCTTTAAAAGTGGAATGAGGGGCT
>JASGAU010360320.1:10251-49459 GCA_030220045.1 Australoheros facetus | reverse complement strand
CCCCCCGCTCTCTCTCTTGCTCTCTCCCTCTCTTTGACTCACAGACTATTTGTTATAGATGGAGGAATAATATGAACTTGATTGAGACCAATTGCGAGGAAAATACAGTGTATGATTTTCCAGGTATTTTGGCACCTTTGCTGCCGAATAAGGCTGCTTTAAAATAGTTTCAGTATGTTTGAGGTTGAGCTGAGTGAGCAGTGAAGGTTAAACTTTTGAAAATTGATAGCGTTTCATTGCAAAATGTTGATTGTCATGATACGTAGTTCCAAAATATAAACTCACTCTCAGGGGGGATGGAATAAAGGTCACATTAGAAGTCCAATGATGTGGCTACACAGGAATCCATTAGAGGCACATTACACATATACTGCAATGATTCGGCAACGCTGTAAAATACCTTTCACGTCTGGTGAGGATTAACAGTGAAACTGTTAGGTTCTGTTTTTCATCCACAAGCTGATATTTTTGGAATGAAACCAGCAAAGTAACATTAGTTTTTCAAAAGAAAAAGAAATTCCTTTTATGGCAAAATATATGTATATTTTATTTGGTGTTGAACCAGAATACTGTACATATACTGACGTTCCACAAGAAGCTTGCAGGGAGTCCAAAAACACCCAAAAAAATTTCACCACGTGCAACGAAGTGAGAATAAAGCTGAAGAATTTCAGTGGTGGCTTTGCTGCCAGCTCTCCAAAACACTTAATTATGCCTAATTGTTCAGAGGACAGAACACACACAGAGGCAATTAGGAAGGATATGCATGGGCAGCTCTTTACAGAGGAACAGCATTTAGGCAAAAGAATAACAAAGTAAGATGTTTGCATATTTCACAACACTACACAAAACTATATGTGTGCAAGTAGACACTATCACTGCATGACTACTCAGTGCTCTACTCTATACTTTACGTATTTTTACTGTTTTTGCTCATGCCTGACAGCTCACATGTATTCCACAGCAGAATACAAAAGTCTTCTTTCATAAAATAAATACTGCACTTGGGAATAATACTTTTTTTTTATATTTCAGCAAATTAGCATATTTTGGGAGGAAGTTAGATGAGAACATTGATAGTATTGATGGCATCTATGATGCTAGGTTAGTTTAGCTGCAAACTGAAAACTGAGACTGAAA
The DNA here is from genome assembly GCA_030220045.1 of Australoheros facetus. Classification (NCBI taxonomy): domain Eukaryota; kingdom Metazoa; phylum Chordata; class Actinopteri; order Cichliformes; family Cichlidae; genus Australoheros; species Australoheros facetus. The sequence continues at coordinate 48,319 of JASGAU010360320.1, read as the reverse complement.
CAGGGGGAAACAGCTGGCTTGGCTCTGTCCAGTAGTTTAAAAAAAAAGCTGTATCTTGAAAGAGCAGCAATTTACGATTTAAATTGTAAATAAATTGTAATCTGTACAAAAAATAATAAAAAATAAATTAAAATGTAATATGATAGCTAAGGTGTGAATGTGAGTATGAAAGGTTGTCTGTCTCTCTGTGTTAGCCCTGTGACAGGCTGGCGACCTGTTCAGGGTGTACCCTGCCTCTCGCCCTATGACAGCTGGGATAGGCTCCAGCCCCCCCGCGACCCTTAACAGGATAAGCGGAAGCGGATGGATGGATGGATGGATGGATGGATGATAGCTAATAATTTAGCTAGTAGCTAAATTGCTTTAGCTACTAGCTGTTTACCTCCACTAGCTAGAGTGACTGAAGAGGACTCCTCCATCATATCGGTGCCATGATTATAATCAACCCTTTAAAACAATAGTTTAAAAGATTAATTGAAGATGTCAAGGTGGCTACATCTGTAATAATGGAGTCTAGACATTTATCTGATTTGTGAGGGGTTATTTCCTGACTAGTGACTTTGACTGGTAACTTCTGCACACCAGGAAGCTACCAATCAAAGCCGAGAACATACACCTCCCCAACCTGCATTTTACTTGGAACTCCAGCGTATTTGTATACTTCCAGGTTTTCTGTGCTTGACTGCAGCACTGCTAAAATGTGGGTAACCTACAACCTAATACTGTGACACATTTGATAGGTTGAAGGTGTTACAGCGTCTGTGTCTGTGAGTATGCTAGTCTTAAGCACTTGAAATAAAAGCAATTGGCCTTCTTTCCGGTTCAGGGAGACATTTACCTTTCATCCAATAATGTGAATCATTTAGGGTCACAGGAGCCAAGGCATGGGTAACGACCCATGGAGTCACTGGATGAAAGGTGAAACATCATTAATGAACCAAAAAGAATGACAGAACTTACACGGGCATATTGAGTCTGAATAATGTAAATTTAGTCAGCAGATTGTGAATGTACGGCTTTGTGCAGATATCCGTTTGCCAACTTGTCCACGGAGACGTTACACTACAACACACCAACTACACACGCTTCAGACAGACTTCAATTAACTATAATAGGAATCACTACCGAGAATAATCCCCACCTTAGGTTGGGGTTATGCTATGCACACACAGATGGATGAAGCAGGGGCTGTTCCTTTGGTTACATGCTGCTCATGTGTTAATGATGATTTTGAATTTCCATGCTATTGGCTAGAACCAGGTCAGCTGTTTCTCCTCTTTAAGGTTTTTGTGCTAAGCTATCGAACAACTAGGCTTGCACTGGTCCACTCATGAAACTGTTCTCCAGAAAAATGAATAACTGTATTTCCCAAAATGTCAAAATACTGCTTTAAAGGCCTCATAATACAATACAAAAAGGTTCAATACAATATGCATGTTAAGTATTAATATATACATATTAAATGACTAATATTTTTGCAAAAGTAGGCATGCCAATGTGTGTGTACATACGCACAGACATACATGAGCACCATTTCACACGTATGCACACACACTCACGGATACAGACACACACAGTACATTCAGACACTGGATGTAGAATTGGTCACTGGTCAACCAGCCGAAGTACTTCAAGCAAAAGCAGTACTTTTAGCATGTAAATGTTACACCCCCATCCCCCAAAAAACATAAAAGTCTATACAGGTGCAGAAATATACATTAAACATAATGTGACAGAATATGTGGAATAGAAGACTACATTTTTTTTTCAGCCTGTATCCGTCCTAACTTTGGTGAATTTTGAATCTGCTCTGCAATTCAACATGTGCAAAACTGTCTTTTTCCACAAAATGTACTGATGAGAAAAGCTAGGTCCCTTCTTGGATCACACTGCCACCCAGAGAATTGAAATGTTAGTGCCGCCCTCATGTGCTATCTGGTTAATTCGTCCGCGGATGCAGTCCAGGGTGACATACAGAGCTGTGCCATTCTGGACCTGAAATGAGGCTCTCAGCCCTATACTGGCCCACTCACTCCCTTCGGGCATAGATCCCGACACCTGCTGAGCCACAGGGCCAGCCTGCTTGCCCTGACCCCCTACCCGCTGCAGTGTGAGTTTAACTATATTACAGGAGTGGATCAGCTTGAGGTTGAGGGCTATGTTCACTGTTCCTTTTTCACGGAATATAAAGTTCTTCCGGCTGTTTGGCTCCCCTGAGCGGGCCAAGTGAACCTGCGGCATATCCGGACTGATCTGCTGGAACAACAGAGGTTTATTCCTGACTGCTCCAAAGGGAAGACCGGTCCTGGAAACAGTAGCAGTAAAGGCTGACGACACAGCTGAAGGAATCCAGATGAGGCTCAATATACTGATTCCAGTGCTGTCCCCAAAATAGCGGACGTTGCACTGAGATGGGGATGTGATCTCAAAGTTGAGCATGTCTCCACTGTCCACGCTCACAGCACCAGAGAGTGTAATGGAGGTGTCCCTGTAATTAACACCAGTCTTAAAAGCCTGCGTTGCCTCCCGGCCAGTCCCATTGCGGTTAATATAGGCAATCAGGGAGAAACCCTCTCGAATGCAGGTGTGCCCCATAGAGTAAAGAGCCTGCTGAAGCACAAACTTCACCACACCACTCTCTGTAAAGCGCACCCCACGGTTGTCATGAGTCAGGCTGATCATGTAGGGGTCTGACACTGAGGTTATGCGGAAAGTTGGGCGGTAGCTGGTCTGGTAGTGCATTAGCAGGGACATCTGGGCTGTCATAGCTACAGCACCAGTATCATGAGACAACCAGAGCAGACTTAAAGAGGGACCCGCTGCATCGTACACATGAAGATCTTTGCTCTGATTGCAGTGTTGATTCGGACTCCTCAGCAGCAGTGTTAAGGTGTGGTTAGGCTCCACCTCCACCCCGCTACTGACGCTGACCCCCTGGAAGTACTTCCCATCTGGCTGTTCAATGCGAACACCACTGAGGTCCTGACCGTCCTCTTCCTGGCTTCCATTTAGCTTCATCCCCACCTGGAGGAAGTTCCTGCAGCTGTGTTTTATCGCAAAGTTATGATCCAACCACACCAGCCCGTGCTGCTGGAAGATCACCCGCCCCAGCTGGTTGGACAGCAAATCACTTCTCTCTTTGTTTCGTATGTTTAGTTGAAGGCCGGGGAAGACGTGGGTGCCAGATGACCTGGCAGGGGGAATTGCCACATTGGCTGTCCAAGACTGAGAGAGCCGGGTCTCTGAAAGCTGGCCACAGACGGCGTCACTGACTGCTGTGCAGGGAGTGGTGACAGGCTCTCCATCACAGTCAGAACAGGCCTGGCACTCCTGCAGCTCCTGGTTATAGAAGTATTCTTGACCGCACAAGCCCATTACAGCCTCTCTCTCAGAAATACCCAGACACTTGAATCCCCCTGCAAAATAAAAGATCCAAACAGGTTCTGACAGCTGCATAGAAACAGAGTTTTCCCAGTGCAAATAAAGTTTCAAATAAACTGGTGGAAAAATGTTTTTATATCTGAGTAAAAATAATGTTGACATTTTGATGTTGATTTTTTTCCCCTCTCTTTATGGGTAGAAATTAAGGACTCACTAATTATTAGTAAAATAGGAACTCTGATGAACTCACCTGGAGTATTAAGGCACTTCACTCGTTCTCCACAAATATTTGGCAATTCAAGGCATTCGTCTCTGTCCTGCAAGTCATGCAAATTGAAAGTATCACCATGAGTGTATTCTGAATATCAATAACTGGGTTCAACAGATGCTTTCTGTGAAGCATCAGAGATCAGGAGTGAGACAAGCCACCAAGGCTCAAACGTACGAACGTTCTCACCTCCACATCAGCTACGTTTAGATTTTGCTGTCATACACTTGAACTGGAAACCACCATGTAAAACCTCGACTATCAGCTAAAAGTATTTTGTTTGTTTGCCTTTTTTTTTGTATTGCCCTTGGTTGGTTTTTACAGGTCAGATGACAGCATACCTGGCACATTCTGTCTGCAGTTGGGGAGCACTGTGAGATGAGGAAGAAGCCTGGTGGACACATGGTGCACTTCTCACAGTGAGGTGGGTCCCTTTGAAAGTCACAGTACTCCTCTGATCCACAGGGTGAAGGGCATTCCAGAAGAGGCTGAGGAAAATGAGCCTCGCCGACCACATCCATCACCTTGGAGTTGATGTCCATTTTGTGGACGGCGTAGGATTTCTGCAGGTGGCTGCGGGCTTGGCTTTGCAGTCCAGCCAGTTGGCTCTCGAAGTAGCTCTGCAGCTCACCCTTCAGGCCCTGGAAGGAAACCTGTTTGAAGGTATCTGAGAGGAGACCATACTGGGCCTTCACCACATCCATCTGCTCATACATTCGCTGCTGCTGCTCCAGGATGTCACGCTGCTGCGACAATAGGGCCTCCTGTTGGTCGGCGAGCTTCTGCTGCAGATCGCGAATGATAATCTGCTGGGCTCGCAGGGCCTCCACAAGCTTCTCCTGCCCCTTGGACAGCTGGAGATGCAAGATAAGGGCATCTTCTGAAGGAACTTCATTCTCCCCTGTCATGAAATGTGCAGTAAAGGGAAACGAAAAACAGGTAGAAGAAAATGATTAATATCATCAAGCTTTGATTTCTGCAAACATTGCTGACTCTAAGTGTGAACAGCCAGTGACTCCAGCTGGATAGCCAGTCATGGCCAAGTGTAGCCTACTAAAAGTTTCCTGTATGGAGCCACATCAAAGCACTCAAAATCTTCTGGGCAATTGATTCTGAGATATTTTTCCAGCCCAGCTACTCTTTGCACTGCAGGTATCGTTTTTTGAGGGAGACTGAAGGTCAACAAAGTCGTCCTTTGCCTCCAGAACAAAATACTCTTGTGTTGATCACTGCTGAGAGACTTGAAGTCAATAAAGAATAGTATGCATTTGGGTAATTTATAGACACACAGCTTTTAGAGAAGGTATATAACTTTTTAGGAAATTGTCGGTCAACCAGCGAGTCACACTGCAGAGTGTGGATTTTATTTTTTCCTGGCATACAGGAGTATTTGGAAGAGATTAATTAAGTTAAATCTTAAAACAAAACTTCCGTGATTTGAATGTTAGATGAGAATGCTGATGAACATAGCAGACCTGGCTTGATGTCACATGTGAGCTGGACACCCAAAGGCGCTGCGCCAAGTTCCGACGATGGATATCCAAACTCCGGAAAATCCCCCAGAAACTGCGCGGCTCTGTCAGACAGATGTACAGGAGGCACGCTCTCCTCTGAACCGGCCAGACATCCCTCTCCCACACAAGACACTGCCCGAGCTCTTGGCCGTATCCTCGGCGGTAGTCTGCACTCGATCCCTCTACAGTCTCGGGTGTCATTGCTGGGTTGTAATTGTTTCCCAAGAGCGGCGCAGTCCGCATCGGTGCATCCTGCAGGTAAAACTTCAGGCGCACTCCTCCGTGTGCCGCTGTCGCTGTGCCGCCCGCGTAGTATCAGCTGGGCGGCTGGAAAGGTTTCCGATGCCGCTCTTGGAGAGCTGGGGTACACACGGTGTTCGCTGACAGCTATTTGTGCCGTTTTCCCTTGAGTTGACGGGTTAAACTGCCGTGGAGGTCTGGAAGACCGGCTCCCCGGACAGTGCGCTCCGGTGCACGGTCTTGGATCGCCGGTGTCTCCGCCATAGCAGTGCGTCCCCCGGCAAATCTCTGTTACAGCTTGCGCGGCGTTGTGCAGCGATACCCAGGAGAGTTGCAGCAACAGCACAGATGTTAGTAAAAGCATTTTGCATTTAATGAATGGGATTAATCTGCCTGCAAAGGAAGGAAACGCGAGTTAGAGTCCCAAATGGAAAACCTGGAAGAATAATCTCTGGAAAAAAAAAAAACCCTGAAAAGTGATAATTCGAACCATCACCAATTTTCTTTTTGATTAAACCCTCCACTGTCACAACCCCAACAAAGTTTATACACTTGGCATAAAGATTCTTGCTCTGCAGCTCATCACTTGACATTACCTTCAGTTCCAGGGTTTGGTGAGGCTGGCTTTCCCGACTGTCACAAAGGAATAAAAACATTGGGCTCACGCATTACTGCTGGCTCTCTCCATGTCTGACACACTCTGAGGGTTTCTGCACTACAATGTCAGTGTATGTGGCATTCCTAAGACTTAATTAGCATCAGGTTTCCCCCAGCCACAAATTAACCCTTCACCCTCCCCGCTCCCTTGAATTCCCCTCTGAAGTGAAAGGGTTAGAAAGAATAAAGATGATTAAATAACATTTTTGATGCTTAAAATTGAAACATTTCTCCCTCATTTAACACTGAAACAAAAGACACATTTTAAAAATACCACTTCACATTTCATTTTGCTCACTGTTGACTTTCCTTTGACCCTGTGGCCCTCCAAGTTGCAAAACATACAGTACTTTTTTGTTTAGCAACATCCTGAATGTTGAGACAGCTGCTGGTGTTCAACCCAGCGTCCTATGTGCTTAAGTGCTGGCCTTGTCAACCGAGCGCCCCTTTTTTATAGACAAAGCCAGCAGAGGTCAAACTTTTGTTGAAGAGACCTATGGCACAAGTCAGGAATGTGAAAAACACATCTGGTTTTTGGACCCTCTCCCAATTTCTCTCTCTTTTTTTTTAGTGCTTCTGCACAACCACACAAGGTTATTTGAGGATGATGTTTGCAGGGATGTGATTATAGTTAAGAAGTTCTGGTATAACTGCCTTATTTTAAAGTCAGGAAGTCACATAGATGGATGCAAAAGTTGCATAATATTTATCTGGATGGGTCAAGATTTTCCAAAATGTAGTGCACAGATATGACTCGTTCCCTGTGCACTACAGTTGAATACTGTAAGTACCGATACTTTAGAGGAATATTTAAAGCAAAATGTTGTACATTTTTACAGCATCATGGGTTTAGACTCTTGGGAATGTAAATGTTTAAGTTTATATCGCTCATTTATGAGTTTTGCGATTATTATTTCATTGCTTTTTTTGTCTTTAGACTTTGATTGTTGTGGACATGTTTGTGTGGATGTGGTTTCCAATGTTTGTGTGACTGAGAGCAGAGTTAGGGTTTCGCTAGGAAAGGGGCCACCATAAATGAGGCTCCTGTAGTGATTAATCACATCCAGCCACCGTTTCAATTCAGGGTGGCTGTTAAAAAAGTTGAATTCAGAAGACTTCCTGTGCCCATGTGGTGCAAAGAGTAGAGGAACTGAGGCGAGTCAGAATCCAAGGAAGACAAGTAACATTGTGCATTCAGAGCACAGAAGGAAAGGCAACGTTGTTTTTCTTTTTGTTTGTTTTTTTCTTTTTGCACAGTACTTGAAAATTGGTTAAAGAAGGCACACTCCGGCAAAACCTAATTAAAAAATATAACCTACTTGTCTCATAACATAATTGTGATGTTATCTCTTATAACCTTGAGTCTCTCTGTCACATATTGGACATGGTCAGTCGCAGCAGTCAAGAAGTTTAGCTCGTGTTAATTAAAACAAACCTCATTTTCCTCATTTATTGGGTTCAGATGGCAAATAAATTCTCCTAGACAGAAAGAGGAGGGTTGGATCCGATCTAGGTTGGCAGCTCCATGCTACCCACTGAGTTCAGTCATGTCTGGCATGTACAGTACAACCAAGTACAAACAGAGGGCACTAAAAGACTCCTGTATGCATCACTTTTCATATCATCTGAGTGACAGTTTCTCCTCTGCAGCACTACATATCGTTTTGCAAGGTGCCCACTGGTTTTGTCATTATCACCCCATTTTCTTTTAGTGCCCAAGCACAAGAAATGTATTTAGAGGTGTGTTGGAGCACTCAGGATGCAGACTAATGGTTTAAAAGAATGCCCTACATCTCACACCTTACCATCTGGAGTTCTGCAATTTTCAAACCAACAGACCTGTCTTTGTGAAGTAGAATTTAAGGCTGGACACCGCAATTCCCCCCTTTAAGCACACCGTTTGATTAAATAACTAAAAAAACAACAATCTTGTTCAGCTTCTTGGCTCGCCGCTGCGATGTATAAACTGCAACATATGCTGGCAAAAAAACCATTATCGGGATCAGTTCTGCTGGACCACCCTCAGTCTCTGAGGAGAGAGCGCAAACATCCAACGGAGCAGAAAAAAAAAATCACCTCACTCTCTGCTGCTGAGCTCCACGACCGTTAATCAGCGTATTTATTTGAGAACTGTTCTCCGAGGCACCGGCGTGCTTGTGTTTTGGAGATGCTTCGAGCTAATGGGAAGCCGCCTTTGGTGCCCATCTGTTTGTCAGACCCTGAGAGAGTGAGGAAATGAGGCTGGTTGGGACACATGCTTGTACCCAGGGTGTTTGTTTAATACATCACGAGTCATGAGAAGCTCTCGAAAGCGTTCAAGGTTATTTGGTTTCCCCCTGCAGTGCTCAGCTTTACCATATGATGATAGGATTTTTGCCACAGAGAGGGTGGTCTGTCTTTGCTGTTGGAGAAGTGCTAATATTAATAAAAAGGTAAATAGAGGCTAATATTTTTCTAGAAACCAAGGGTGGGAATTGAAATAATTTGTTCTTTTAGGCATAATTTTGCGTTAATTTCCCCATATTTTAAGATACTTTCGATGTGAATTCCTTTTAAGGTTGCAAGACGAGAAATCTTGTTTTCTGGCCTCCCAAGATGACTCAAGGAGAAATGTAAATAAATAGAGCTATCTGTGTCTGCATGGTCAGATAAGAGAGCCAGAGGCTATTCATAGTTTGACAGTTTAACTCTCCTTGGTTCCTCCTAAAGAGAACTGACTTTGTCTCATCACACCATTGTCTCAAGATATTGTTTCCTGATTCTAAGACTAGAAGACAATGCTGCATGTAAATCATGCATTTTTAGTTTTTCCTGCTTACATTAAAGCATGTTAGAGGTCATACAGCTAATAATTTATTCCTTAAGGCGACTCTGTGTGTTTTCACAAGAATTTATCCAATTGAAGCCCAGCTGAAGTCTCTTTCACCACTATAACGTGCCACATGACCACTCCTGTCCAAAGACCTGCTTGTAAATCAGTTTCAGTGAGGTGAATTATTAACCGACACCCGTCACATTTCTCCCGCTGATTCAGCGCTTCTCTCGATCCAGCTGAGACATTTCCCTTTTTCTTTCAATAAAAACTTCCCAATCTGCTCAAGTGGCTGTCACTCACCCCCGGAGTTTTGATGAGAAGCCACAGCACATTTATGATTTCGCCCTCTCTGTCCCTGTTGGCAGCTTTGGAACAGTTACAGTACAGTGCAGATAAGGAGCACTGTTAAGGAGGGGGGTGAATCAGTGCTGCCCAGACAAGACTGTTGTGAAAGTGCTGAACTCTGTAGCAGGAATGCAATGGCAGGTCTAGACCTGAACTTCCGCGTTAAGCAGGAAGAAGTCAACAGTCAGAGAGACAGATGCAATCTCCAATCTAACCGCACACCCAAAACCTGCCTGCATATGACTTTAATTTTTGGCGTCGAGCTTAATCAGAGAATAATACTTTGAGGTGGAACTCATCTCCATGAAGCTGTCATCTTGAAACTTACTGGTGAAACAAAGGATTAACATTTTAAAAAGGTGAGTTACATCTCTGTTAAGTTGGATGTTGTGCCTTTGGTTATAACGGTGTGCACACTCGAAACTGCTCTTCTCTGAACTCGGAGCCAGGACGTCGTTTGCTGATGTTTGACCGCATCATAAGTGAGCATTATGATTGCTGTCGTGTTACCAAATTAGAGATTTTTTCTTTTTAATATATGTATGTAAAGAAGATTAACCTCAGCTTGAGGACATTACATAGAAATAAATTATTGATGATAGAGAGACTGACAATCTTAGACAAAACTTTGTGACTTACAGCTTGTTCTGACAGAAACTCTGAAAAAGTTTTAAATTCTTTAATATCAGTACATGAAATTAAACAAGTTTCATTTCACCCATCAAATAAAACATGTTTTAATATGGGACAAAGAATGTAAGTGCAAATGCATTCTTTCCAACTGGGTGGACCCTGCTATGGTGTCATACTTCTGTGTGGCTCAATAACCACATGAAACTCATCAGGCTGGCCTCTTATATTAAAGCTAATACCGCTGTCAGTTTGTCCCAAAAGTATGAACTGAATCTGTTTGAGCGCGTGCTTTCGGGAGGATGGATTAAAAGGCTTTTAGACCGTAATAGGTTACGAGTCTGATTTTGAATCCTGCTTCAGCAAACATAAACACGAGCGTTATGATTATTTGTTTCTATACCCTTCAGTGGTTTGCTTCTGCTGCTCAGCCTCTAATTTGCCTGCTTTGCAAAAAAGAGTACATCAAATTCTGTAAACACATCTGCTCGAGAGCCAAGCATGAAATCTGATCCGATCATAAGAGGGAGAGTTTCTGTGTGTTATGATAAACATTAGAGTTCGTGCTTGGTTTTGATTTTCCAGCCTGAAGCTACACATGTGTGGCATGTAAAAGGCTTAGACATATAATAATATAATAAATACAATATTGATTAGTTTACTCATAGATATACTAGTGGTTTTTGCAGTGCCACTGAGGTTAACACCTTTCGGCTGATCTGTATCAGCTGCAGGATCACACCTACAAAGAGCAATGAGAATGCAAGTCCACTCCTCATTTTGTCACTTCTCTGAAATATCGCTCTACATGTACATATCAAGGAGGGAGTGCCTTAAAAATTGGGTCAATTTGTTTTCATCAGCGGAAGCCGGTTTCTCCTCACGATCTCTCCCTGCCTCTTCTTACTTCTCTTCACTGTTCTGAGAGCTGGGAGCAGTCTGTTTGATGCATTTAGCGTCCAAAAACCGCCTCTCAGCAAAACCTGATCAATGAACTAAACTTTTCCTTGTGTAACTCTAAAACTACAGACTAAAAGTACCAGCAGATATGAAGCATTTGCGTGTTCTCAAATGGGACATGCAGAGGACGAATAGGTGGAAAAAAAAAAGTGACATAATAAGAACTGAGGAAGCAGTACCATGAAATTTGAAGGCAGCTGCTTGTGTCACCATTTCCGACATTTTTTCAACATTGCGAAAGGCAGGAAGCTCACCCGTTACCACTTCCTCCTTGGGCCAAACTGTTCATGTAAACGGTGGAGAGCCTTGAACACGTGCAGCAGTGAGCCCCACATATGTACGTCACATGGAAATTATGTGCTCAAAGAAAATTCTATTGGCCTGCAGAGATGTTTCAGTTTATGAACTACCCAATTTGATATATGAAACCAGATGATTAACAGTTTCTCATGAGCTTCCAACACACAGCATCTGTTAGATGTTCCAAACAGTATTGATTCTGTGCAAACTCTTTCCTGGAACACAATCAGTCACCCCGTCTCCTCCACAGTGTGAATGAGAGATGTCCCCCTGTGTATTTTAATTAAATTCCTGCAAATTATCTTTCCTTGGTGGCTCGAAATGTCATTAAACACATTCCAGATACTGCGATGAGTGAAAGCAGTTTGTAGAAGAACCCAATATTTTCCTCTATTATAGAAGCTTCCATAGCAGCAGAGAAAAGATGAAGACTAGAGGATAGTAATGCAGACATCTGCAGAGAATCTTATTGGATGAGTTAAACCAAATAGATTAGGGCTGAGCAGCGCTAGAAGGATATCTGCAGAGCACATAACCAAAGAGGCTGTAGCCACCCCCAACCCTCCCCTCACAGATCCCAATTAGCATTTTATTTACTAAACCAGTCAAAAAACAACAAGAAAATGCAGAGTTCTGTCAAATAAGGTAACAGACTCATCAGACATCAACAGCATTTGTCACTCACGAATGCTGTCATTCTTAGTAACCCTCTAAGAACTCATTGAGAGGCTGGAAATAGCTCATTAAAGGGTGGCCCATTGAAAACATTCTTGCAATATGAGGTCTGGTTGAGACACGGAACAAGTCAAACCCATCAATTGCTAAATCACTTTAACTACACCAAACTTGACTGTAACCAAAGCAACCACTTTAAATAATCTGAGGCCAACCAAAGAGTTCATATATGCAGTTTAATCACAGCACTTCAAATTTAGTAATGCCAGCAACCCCGGGGTTGGTGAGACACCTCAGTCAAGAGTTTCAAAATAAATCGAGCTCACAGCGGTTTCATTTTTTTTTTTTTAAGTCTGTGAACTTCATATTAACAGTGAATTGGGCGTTACTCAGTAACTGTGCTGTGCCATGCTGACATCATTGTGTTTATTGAGTAATCTGTATAACACATTAAGCAAAGCTTAAACTGCTACAGACCCACACTGAGATATTAAGCTGGTTGGGTTTACCATCATCACTCATTCTGTCTCAGGGTGTTAGAAGGATAACATCTGGCTTAGTGAACTGACTACAGCTGAGAGTGTCATCAGGTTTTTGTCTTTTATGTACAAGTACTGAAAACTGAGACACACTGACTTTATGATGGTGCTACAAATGTTTACTTCATTTTTTTTCATTTAGGTCAGTAGACGGTGGAGCCAGTGAGTCCAAATGGGTTAATGCTTATGAAACTCATCTAATCAATTAAATCAAAAGTGACTGCTTCAGCAGTTACCTAGTCATACTTTATGTAATCAAGTCCTCAATCATCATCAGTATATGTACAGTCATGTGACAACTAAGCACACCCGCTGCTTCCACGGGAATTAAGAATGTAAGTAGTGACCAGGTGCTGCTAATCAAATGCACTTGATTAACTGATCATCAGCAAGTGTGCGCACCTCTGTGAAAGCAGTTTTGGCAGTTTGCTAGTCTGGAGCATTCAGTTGTGTGTGTGTGTGTGTGTGTGTGTGTTAACTCAATGATAAGAAGGAAAGACATCGGCAATGATCTTAGTCACTGTTGCTGCACGTCAGAGTTGGAGGGGTTATAAGGCCATTTCCAAGCAGTTTGAAGTCCATCATTCTACAGCGAGGAAAAGCATTCACAGTTGGGAAATATTCAATGTTTCCAGCAAATTCATCCCAAGGTGTGATACTCAAAAATCCAAGAGCTACCTCTCAGACTCTACAGGCCTCAGTTAGTATGTTAAAGTTCATGACAGTACAATTAGAAAAAGACTGAAAAAGTATGGCTTATTTGGAAGGGCTGCCAGGAGAAAGCCTCTTCTCTCTAACAAGGACATGGCAGCATGGCTTAGGTTTGCAAAGCTGCATCTGAAAAAACTGCAATATTTCTGGAATAATTTCCTTTGGACAAACAAGACCAAAGTGGAGATGTTTGGTCATAATGCACAGCGCCACGTTTGGCAAAAACTAAACACAGCGTATCAGCAGAAACACCTTAAACCAACTGTCAGCACAATGGTGCAGGGGTGATGATTTGGGCTTGTTTAGCAGTCACAGGACATGGGCACCTTGCAGTCATTGAGTCAACCATGAAATCCTCAGTATACCAAAGTATTCTAGAGTCAAATCTATGTCCATCTGTCCAACAGCTGAAGCTTGTCTCAAATTTCTTCTTTATCAGTGAGAGATAAAATCGTGCAGAAAACAATTACTGCATGTTATTGCTGCTAAAGGTGATTCTATAATCTATTGATTCCTGGGATGTACTTAGTTTTTTACAGGACTGCACAAGTTGCAGTGGAACAGTGGACCTCATCATAGAGTTCCTATATTGGAAGCAGAGGAGTCAGGAGAGTGCACATGTCAGCAGTATAAAGTAAACTGCCATCACCACCAGTGTAACTGCATGAACTCCCATCGCCACCACCAGTGTTTCTGAGTGGTACTACTCATGTACCACCATAAGAAAACAGGGACTCTGTTTTGACTGCACATTCCAGACCATCATAACATTTGCTTTGAGAAAGGGGGCTCCAAATAATACGTGCAGAAGAGACAGCCTACGGTGCATAATTACAAATGTAAATCTCAAGCGAGTCTTTCAGAGCGGTTTTCAAAAAGACGCAGTTGACTATGGTGGCTCCTCGGGCTATTACTCTTATTTAAATGAAAAACATAGCCTTCATTATGCTGCCATTTCACTCCATACATCCACATCAGGGATGTATATAAATCTGTACCAGCATGTTAAATGAGTCCATTGTGAAACATGATCGGCAATTTAGAGCAATTTAGGGCTGAGCACACTGTGGAATCGTGCTTGCATTGTACTCTTCCACTTTCTTCAGGCATCAGTTTGTTGAAGGCAGATTTTTCCTCTTTTCGGGGTACTGTCACATGTAACGATTCGAATAAACAATCATCATACATCATGAAGCATGATTTCAATACACAAGACTGACTGGCTGTCTTAAAGTAAACAGGCACAGGTATGATTTTGTTTAATTTGGCATCAGTGTAGAAATCAAAAGCAAGACAGCTGGAAGACGGCATTTATTTTAAAAAAAAGAAAAAAAAAAGTCAAAATCGTCATATTGGTGGTTTTAAAATCCAGATTACCAAAAAAGAAATGAAAAATAGAGTGATGGTCTGATGGACACAGCTGACAGCTTCAAAATGCCAATTCTGTCTGAATATGACAGAGAAGGCAACACAATATTTCACTTACTGGTTCAACATGTGCAACAAGACACAACAAGTTCTGGCAGATGACTGCCTGAAGTTATGCATACCCACTTTCTTTCTTCTAGTATGGGTTAGACGTGTTTCACGATATAACATAACCTCGGGGAACATATTACATCTGCAAATATTTCAAAGGAAATAGCAGCAGTGCTGTATTCCCACTCAATCCTTGACTTTGTTTTTTTCCCCATGCAAATGGATATACCATCTCTTTCCCCACAGTCTTTCACCATCTTTCATCTTTGCTTCCTTGCAGTGCTGATCAGTGGAGCTCATTAATTAACTTTTTAATTTTTTGCCACATGGGAAATAATTTGTAGTCTGGGTATCATTTCTTTACCTGATTCTTCTGTTTCTTTAACCAGATGGATGACATTGACGCCATGTTCAGTGCCATGCTGGGGGAGATGGACCTCCTCACCCAGGTGAATTTACCAGCCATTATTTGATTGTTTGCATTTATTTACTCTGTTTTTGTTGTAATTATAGCAGAAAATACCACTAATACCATTTTTTAAATCTTTGAATACGCAGTTTGTTTGTGGTTGGATGAATATTGTGATTGTGCCTGGTTACCTTCCATTGGCCTCCATTGCGGTTTGCAAAATGGACAAGTTGTAGCTGTGACAACAAAACAAAAGAAGAACAAAACCAAGAACTGAAAATGAAAAGCATGAGGAGAAAAAAAAGGAGTGGATGATTTGTATACAGGCACACCCTAAAGATATACTTTTCTGCTTCCAGTTTTAATTATTAGGAATAAGTGGGTGTCATATTTTCAGGTCTTGGTCTCCATATTTTTTATATATATTCAAAATAAGCTGCATCAAAGGTATTAAAAATTATATGATTTAATACAATTCCAGCATAAGGTAGCAGTGCCACTACCACATTTTCTTTTAATGAAAGGTATAAATCTCAATGTTTATGCAGCACATAGACAAAAACCCATTTTATCCAGACTGTCTGTGATTAATTATCTCACCTGAGAGCTTAGATAATCTTTTCTTCTTCAGAGAAGATGAAAAAGTAACTAAAACCCACTGAGACGCTCATGACTGGGACGGAACACACTTTCTGGTCATCTAACAACCATAAATACCACACNCCCGCTGATCACTTTGATGTTTTCCATCTCAGTTCTTCCAACAGGGGGTGTCATATTGCTTATACAGTGGGTGCACTGTTACCTAAGGGGAAAAAAAAAAGATGTGGCACTAAAAATAAAACTGTATTTTCTTACATAATGCTACAGGACAGTTTGGTTTCAAAGATTAACTCCCCGGCCCTCTGTGGGGTCTTTCGGCTGTGCAGAAATTGTATTTGCATTCTTACAACCGCACTGCTTTCTTTATTCTTGCTTACAGAGTCTCGGTGAGGAAAAGGCACACCCGGAACCTCATCCCAGCTCCGACAAGCAAGTCAACTTCTCCATCGGCTTCACCGACCTCAATGGTGATTTCGGATTTAGAAATTATGTGTAGAAACACTACAAAGGGCTGGGTGTCAAGCTTTTGCACAATATCGACACCCAAGTTGTGCAAGAGGACTGTGAATCATGCATTTCCTCAAATAGAAAATTAACAGGAACTAGAATTTAAATACAATAAATAAATGACAATAAAATATGTGCACTACCTGGCAAATGCAGGCAAAGACTGAGGTCTAATTACTCACTGTTTGCCTCTGGTTTTAAGAGGCTAAAAAAAAAAAAGAAATAAGCAGCAATAATGTAGATCAAGGTCACAGCATCAGCTGGTATTAGCATTTAAGTTTCCCTTTTCCTCCATTCATTGTAAATGCCATTAAATCTTGTCAGACTCGGTTGATAGGCTGTGCAGCACTTTATAACTAATGCCTGCCTTGAAGGACTTTGCAAACAGAAAATGTCCTTGATATAAATAAACTATCAATCACAACAAATGGCTCTGTTTTCTAAAAGACTTTAATCTACATGCACCCTTGCAGCTCAGCGAGGCTGCGCCCAAACGCAGGAGTGCAAATTGTTAGTCCGATCCACTTCAGACTTGGCAGGTGTATTACTGAGTGTGAGGTAGCTTTGAGGAGCCGTTTTCATGTTTTGGCTAATGTGTGTAGGCCAATGTGTGTAGGGGTAGGGGCTCACCACAACCACACCATCTCTACCTCTCGTGCACAAGTTTAACCATTACAACCCGGTGCAAAAGCCTTACTCTAACACTAACCTATTTCTATATTGAGTCAGAGAGCTCCAAAACAACGTTGTCCACCTCAAGCACAGGTGTGAAAATGGGTGTGGAAAAATATAGGTTGGCTAAAAAGGTTATTACTTACTAGATGGTCACACACTTCTACAAAGATAGCTGGACATGTACATTCAACTATATTTAATTTCATTTTTATTTAATTTTACTAGCCTGTTTGTGCATATTTGTGAAAAATTTCATTCAGACTGGCCCACCTACTAAGGAGGAGACAAACATACAGTGCAGACATTAGAGAAAATTGTATTTGTCTTTGGTTTCCTGTGACAAGCAGTTCTCGAAAATGCAACCTAAAAGCTGCACCCACACCTAAAGGCACAGCCATGCACGTTAGTTCAGCGAGTTTTCCCTCATAGCTTTCAGAGCAGTAAATTGAAGAAATATAATCTGGGTAACACTGGCTCCAAATCAGCATGGTAGTATGTACACAGGCAAACATACGAAAAATTATTTTGTCCAATCTATAACATCTAAATGCAGCCTCCAAGAAGCAAAACTAAAACTTGCATGTAGACGAAACTGTTCGGTAGCTTCTTCTGCAGAAGGATCCAAATTTATTCCTCACTGAAGCGATAAAGGGAAGATGAATGAGGAATAAAATGAGACAATGGCTTTTATTTGCTATGCTAAACAAGCCGAGAACGAAAGAGGAACTTGTTAAATAAAGAAAAGTCCTTCACAGTTAGTGAAAAAGTTAAATTATTTTGAAAGGGGAACTGAGGGGAATATATTAATAATATAATATTAACAAGTGAAAATTCACACATAAAATCATTAAAATAGTTATTTACAGTATTTTTGGCACTTGGGTATATTTGTCTCTGAGTTATTTCTTGACAAAATAATCCTGCTTCACCAGAGTCCCTTCAAGAACTGGAGGACAATGACTTGGACATGCTTATGGCTGATTTGATGGCTGACCTGAATGCAACAGAAGAGAAACTGGCAGCAGAGATACACGGTTTGAAGGAGCCACCGCAGCCCAAACCAGATCCGCTCCCACCGCCCAGGGGCTCGAGCAACGCGCCTGTCCCCGAGCACATTTTACCAGCATCATCTGGAGGCAGTGGCAGCAGCAATGTTAGCACCCCAGCCCCTTCTGCTGCCTGCTCTCTACCACCTCCACCTCCTCAATGCGTAAAACCCACGATGGTGAGTCAGCCCAAATGTAGCAATTCTGCAATTGCAGTTTCAACCCTCGACAACAGGAAACTGGTCCAAAATTTAAGAAGTGAGAGTTTTAATCAAGGCTTGAGAGAACTAAAGCTTTGGTGGATAAAGTTTTGAGTTCAGAAGAACAGATAGTTTGTTTGGTTCCCTAACAGAACAAATCAACAATGTCACAATCTTTCTTTTATTAGCAGCATGTCTCGGTTTGCCATGAGTGAATGCTTTTTCAGCCATGCGTGACAAGACAGTTTTACAACAAAAACATCACCAGTTCCCAGCATATAAATTTAAGATGAGTTCTGTACATCTTTGTGGAACTTGGAAGAGTGTTATTGCTCTTAACGGTGAGATCATAGCAAAGTTGTTCCTGGATGGAGGCGTCTGTTACAGTTACAGAGACCTGTGAGGCGAAACAGCCGAGGGTCTGTCTGGAATGGATCAAACACATACGGCAACGAGAAAAGTGTAACAGGATCAATAGCAAAGGCTGGGGTTGGAGTAAGGGAGGTANTTAGCAGAGGTTGTTACCTCATCTGTCTGAGGTAAAAACACCAGCTGTGCTGAGGCAGCGAGTGCGTCACTGTAAGGTAGACGTGGAAGAGTTCATTAAAGTTGCAGTCAGGATTTTCATGCATGATTGCACCTGAAGAAAACAGTAACCCAAGCTAATTGAGATCTAGCAGGTAGGATTTAATATCCGAAATGGAAGTCTTGCATGGAGAGTTCTACACCCACACATGAGGGGATGAAGTGAAAACAAGACACTGCACCTCCTGACGAGCTACAGCCACAGAGATAGACTAGCTAGAGTTTGATCTTCTGCCACCGATTAACCTTTGGGACCCTTCTGCAAACTAGAAATATGGGTCATTACTTTCTGGGAGAGTTTAATGACATCGATACTCTAATGTATGTGCACAGTAAAATATAAAGCTACAAACAGCAGCCAGAAAAAGTTAGCCAGATGTGTAATAATCATTGTATAAGTATCTAACTTCAAAAAAATTAAATGGTATAGAGCTGATTGGAATTGGTGTTATGAAAAATGATGTTTAATCTGCATTGAGTCACAAAGGTCTCTAACTGTAAGCAATCACAGTCCACCCACAGTCCACAGTCCATCATCTGGATCATTGCATTGCTCCTACTGTCTGAAACCACATGTGTAAGCATACCTGAAATTACAAAAAGGAGTGTTTCTACTTTAAAACAGGAACTAAGTGGGGTGGGAGGTTTAGCCCCCAAGTACTTAACTAAGGTTTGGAAGAGATGGTGGTTTTGTTAAAGTAAACTGTTTCACAGCAATAGACACAAAAAGCTTCCAGTGTTGGTACTAGTGTACTACAGTTGAGTTTTGCTTCATTAAAAGGTGAAGGCACAAGTTCCATGCACTTATTCACACAGATTTTAGAGTGTGTCTAACATTAAAATGAAGTGTAAGTCATAAGAGTTTCCATAAATGACCCAGTGGGTCATTCTCACATTGAATCACATCTCAAGAGCAAGTCACTGAGGCAGCTCTTAGTTCAGCTGAACTGCTGTAAATACGCATGTTGTTAACCTCAGAACACCCAACACACTGTCATTACATGGAGTAATAGTACATAATGCATTAATTTAGGGGCTGTGCCAGCCAGGAGATGGTGGTTTGTGTCTTGTTGGCATCCCGTTGTTTTTTTGTTTTTTTTTGTTTTGTTTTACTCTTTAACTTTTTAACTTTTAGTCACAAGCCAGTTTGTTTGATTTTTCATTCAGTCCTTGCTTCCATTTTCACTCACTTAGGTTTACACACTAAAACCACTCAGTTGGATTTAGGAAAACATCATGATTTGGTGTACAGTATTCCCCTCCTCAGCTTTAACCCTGCACCTTTAAAATGAGTCATAAATATGTCTCAATAATGTCACAACTAGCTTTGTCATGTCATTTTTTGGTACTGACGTTCATATTTTCTAAGAAAAAAATCATGCAGCTTAGTCATACTAATGCAGACGAACATGAACCATCTTATCCCTTTGTTATCTTACTCAGGACGATATCGAGGCGCAGGCGAAGGCAGACAAAATCAAACTCGCTCTTGAGAAGCTAAAGGAAGCTAAAGTGAAAAAGGTAAGACGAGCAAACACTAATGTCTTGGTTTGCCCTGTGATCTGGCATCCACTGGCAAGAGCAGAGACATATAGAATTACAGCTACCTGAGCATCACTGTAAAAGCCTTAATGGTCAAACATAGCATGGTTCTTTCTTCCTTTTTTTTCTTTTGGAAGAGCCATCAATCACAGTAATGTACGGCTACTTTCATCCAGCCAACATCCCGCAGGACAGCGTGGTTTCCTGTTTGGGGGTGATATGTGGACACTTTCCCTTCTTCAAAGCAGCACACAAAAGCACAGACATGTGTTCTTGCATGCAAAGCTACGTCTTCAGATCTGCAATTTCTACACAAAACCAAACTAGTCTCATGCAGATGGCATGCCATTCTTTTATCATAGATGACTGTGACTGATATGACTGCCAAGTCTTACTTTTTTGCTCATGGTTTGGCCAACAATTCTTTGTGATGGCCTATTTCCCTGTTAAGATTGTAGTTACAAATTCTTAGAAGTGAAAACTAAAGAGGAACTTTTTCCAAATAGCCATGTGTGCACATCTAAGCTGAGGAAACACAGGCCACTTTCATATGAGCGCCTGTCTGTGAGCTGTTAGAAGAGACACACAAGTGCCAGGTGAACTTGCAAGGGTTTCAAGCAGAAAGTGGTCAGAGGACCACAAGTTTCAGTTAAGCCCACTGGTTCCTGAGCATGTTTGAGGATATTTTTTATAAGATAGCATCTTTCACAGAGGAAGTATGAGAGGAAAATTAAATTTCCAGTGATAGTTCATTCAACCACATGTCAAAACCCGACTGTTTTTCAAGGAAGGTTGAAACCGAGTGACTTGTGACCTGAAGCTCTAAATCCTCTTGTGATAACATCTCTGAAACCCCCATTTTTATGACAAAAGGCAAGCAACTGGCTGACCTTAGTGCTGTGAAACTCCTCAGCTCTCTGCAAAGCAGGATTTCTTTCCAAATGAGAGGAACTGTGAAGCCATATGAGTCAGAAAGAAAGAAAGAAAGAAAGAAAGAAAGAAAGAAAGAAAGAAAGAAAGAAAGAAAGAAAGAAAGAAAGAAAGAAAGAAAGAAAGAAGCAAAATTAATCTCAGCCAGCACTCTGAGTGAGGTGCTAAGAGTGCAAAAAGACAATAAAGAAGAAATTACAGCAAAGCTGGAACGAGAAGACAGAAGTGCTGATGCTCAAACTTTTTCAGTAAAGCTAACATTAGGAGACAGAAACATCCATTTACTGTACATACCCTGTAATTAAACTGGCAAACAAACAAGCTGCATGTGCATAAAGGCTGGATTTAATGTCTTACACCTGCTGCTGTCCAACATGTTGAAAACCTTAAACTTAAATCTGTTTCTTGCTGGAAGTTAGATTAAAAGATGTAGGCTGCAGCCGTTTCATAGCCAATCTGTACTTTAAACAGCTTACCATGAAGACTGCAAAAGTGGTTCTGTGCAGAGGCCAAAGTATTTGCTTGTTTGCTCAACAATTAAAGAAATACACTGTAAAAAATAAGTTTTTACTCTCTTGCTTTGGTAGGCTAATCTTAGCTAAATGTAAATTTGTGCAAGAATATCATTGTATTCATGAAAAACATCACTTTAACTCATTAGAAATATGCTTTTTTGTGTTGCTGGAAAAAAATTTAATGCAAATTTTAAAAAGCTGGTGTTTGTCTGACAGTTGGTGGTGAAGGTGCTAATGAATGATGGCAGCTCCAAGACACTGATGGTTGACGAGAGGCAAAATGTCAGGGAAGTTCTGGACAACATGTTTGAGAAGACTCATTGTGACTGCAATGTGAACTGGAGCCTATGTGAGACCAACCCAGAACTGCAACTTGGTGAGTTACCACAATATAACATGTAAGTTACTATATAATGGATACTACACAGTGGTGCTATATTGACACTGTGAATGTATAAGCTTATAAAAAAAGACCATAGACAGTGTAAAAGATGGAAGTAGCTTCGGAGTGTAAACCATGGCTAATGGCCACCAGGAGGCATTAAATGTTGTTGCAAAAAGACATAATCCTACTGGGGTTTTGTAGTCATGTAGCCGCTAACCATGTAATGTTAATTCACAGTAGGGTCAAGTGATTAAGGCCCCAGTGACACAAGCCTAGAGACTGGTCCGCAATCATCTGTTGCCAGAGAAAAGTGTATATTCCCTGACCAGCTGGCGAAAACCTCCATGTGATTGCTTTGGTTTGCATGGAAGATGCCAACTTGTCTGCAAGCATTTGCTAACTAACCACTGAGTTGTAGTAAAACTTAAATAAAGCATAACATAAACGGAAAATGGAAACCATTCACCTTCAAAGGAAAAATTGCGCCATTTGGAATGTGTTGGCTGCAGCACTGAGATGCAGCTTTTACCTCGAAAATGATTCTCCGTTTCTTGTTTGTGTTGCCCTTTTTCAAGTTTTGCTACCGCTCAGCTAGTCATTAGCGAGTTTTTGCAGGCAAGCTGATCTCCAATGCAAACTATGGGTGACCACAGCAATCAAAGCAATCATAAGGAGGTTTTTGGTGTAGCACCCTCTTTGCGACTGGTTTCACCCAGTAACAACCAGAAACCTCCAGCAGCCACTAAGCAAACAGTTAGGGAATACAGATTTTTATATGTGACTGGCATTCAGTATGGCAGACAGCTCTCTAGCAATGCACGCATGATGTCACAAGATAAACCTCTATTAACCATCCTCTGCCTTGACCTCTGTAAATGTTCTCTTGGGCTCAGTTGCTCATTTCAGCTGATAATGGATAAAAAAATTTAAAGTCAATTTTGTACATTTTGGTCATTCTAAAAGTCAGAAAAAAGGATTATCCAGGGCTAAACTCACTGGCTAGTGACTTTGATGGACAAGGAAATAATTAAAAATCCCTTACATGCTATGACTCGTGTCATTGTTATCCAAGTTAGCTGCACAAAAATTACAGGCACAACATGCAGAATAGCTCGGTCATGTATTTCCTGGAGACGGGACTATATAAAGCTGTACATCATCAGCATACCTGTGGTAAGTGATGCAATGCCTGCTGATGATAATACATATAGTTTATATACTATATTTAGAAATGCTGCAGAGGGTCTGATGGGAAATGCAGCCACAGTGTTGATGAGGAGCCTTTATGGTCATGTTAAGGCACCATAGCACCATGATTCAATATGTGGTTATTTCATGAGATATTTGCTGTTTTAAATACCCGCAGACAGGTTAAGTATTTTCAGGGGAAAATAAGAAATCTTTCAGTGCAAAGAAAAAAAAGCTGTTTGCGAATCGAGCAGCGGTTTGGAATAAATCAAAGAACTGGATTGTAGGAATGAGTAACTACCTAAATGGCATTGGCAGAAAATACAGAGAAAGATGTCAAAGTTGTGCTGACACCGCTTCACTGACAAGTGACATCTGGGTAATTTAGTGCAGAAACACTGCAGCAATAAGCACTAGCTGAGCAGCAAATACATCAACAAAACCAGAAAAACACAGTGGTGGTAAATTACTACGTTAACAACACCAGACTTCAGTGTGTTTTTATATGAACTGTCAACTAAAACACACTCCACACACAAGCACACTGTACAGAGTGGGATATTTCATCCTGATCCAGATGATGGACTGTGTTTTTATTGGCACGGTGGCAGCCAAACTGCACCGAGCTCACAATGAAACACTGATCTTACTCCCATCCATCTCTCTCTTTCCCCTCCTCCTCTCCTTTATATTTATATTCTCTGTCCCGCTCTTGCTTACACTCACACAAGGAGTGTAGACAGGTGGGTTTAATTTGCTGTATCGGACACTGTCAGTCATCCTCCCTGTCATGCGGAAATAGAAGCCTCATGATCTCAATCCTCCGTCTGAGCAGTCGGTGCTATATTTACTTCAGCTGCTGGACTGCACCTCCACCAGTGGTACCGTCTGCTTTTAGTGTTGGCTTACAATTTCATCAGATTTTAAGGGAGATAATTCATATTTTTAAAGAGCCATTCTTAGATATCATGCACAGTGATTCATTTTACATCATCCCGCAGCAGTTTTAATGAAATACTGGTGGTAGAACCATTAACTTTTGTGAGCAATAAAATATGAGTCTGTATTATTCTGCTTTAAAGTCCTTCAAGGAATTTTATATGCTGCTGCGATCCACCAAATTAATGGCTAAGATTTGAATTATTAAATCTCTTTTTTTTTTATTTGAAGATGGAAAAATAAGAACGTGTTAATCCAGTCTGCAGTTCTCAGCTCTCTACTGAAGGCTTACATTTTTATACATTCATCCTAATTATATAACTTAATAATAATATCCAATACTGCTGGGCACTGTAGTTTGTAGAAAATATTACTCAAAAACAAGTAAATGGTGAATTTGTTGGGGACTGTTTTCAACAGAGGATGAAAACATATTTTTGACAATATATGAGGCCAGTGGCACTGTATTCGATTTTAATATATCATCATTATAGGTTTTTTTTTCATAACACTTATTAAAAACTATGTAATATAACAGTCTCCTTTAAAAAAAAAAAGTGTTTAAAGGGAATAACATTTAAGAGCTCTTAAAGACTCCTACTATATATCCATAGACTACTATATATAAAAGACAGAAAAGGCCACTGTGACATCACTCATTGATTAAGATCAGCCTTTTGAAGCCTCACCGTTAGCTTTGTGCTCTCAATATCTTTTTTAAGATTATTTTTGGGAGCTTTTTTGCCTTTATTAGAACAGAGAAGATTAAACAAAAGAGCAGAGACCACGGACTCAAACCCAGGCCGGTGCAGTGAGCCTTGCAGCACACGGTCATGCGCTCATCATCTTGAGCCAGAAGTGACATTTACAAGTGAGGGTGGAATCCTGAAGCTGAGTTGCTTGATTGAACCTGCTGATTAGTTATAAGTGGCATACAAATAAAATAATAAAATACTAAAATATCACTCTCACCAAAACTATAAAACAGACTACTTGGAAACAAAATTAATTACAAAGAAAGGCATATTAGTTATCAAATAATTACATTAAAAAAATGCTCCAAAAGTGACAAATTAGCTGAAGTGAAGCCTAGCAGACAGATAGCAGCTTAATTTTTAAACCTCCAGAGGTTGCCATTTGTAAATAACTTAATTTCCTGTTACCCTGTTTGGATTGATGTGCACACTTCTTTGTGCATCTCATGGTAAAGATGACTTATCGTTGCTGCCGGTGCAAAAAATAAATGAAGACGTGTGGGTTTCTCTCTGGTCAACAGTAACCAAATCATAGGTCTCAGCTTAAATTAGCCATCTGACACACAGATTGCTATTTATAGCGTGCCATCTTTGTGTGGACCATCTGACTCACAGGCACATGAGTGTATGTGCCTTTGTGTCACCTTTGGCTAACTACACAATAAGCCAGCTCCAAAGCGGAAACAGTGAATTCATTTTTAAACCCTCGAACATTACTAACATTTCAGCCGACCTTTATTGTTCTTCAGCAAAAAGTCAAGGCAAGTCATGCCTAATAAACACCCACAGAGCTCAACCAGCAACACCATCTTCCAGCAACACTCTGTTGTTATACACTCACCCATGTGCTCGCCATGCACACTACTGAAAAACACCATGTGGTTAATGCAGTTCAAAGGGATTTTTACTCCTAATAACTCACTCCAGCAAGCAAAGTTACACCATCCATTTAATGATTGTAATAGTCAAACTAGTCTGGAACCCTGGCAGCAATTTATTTAATGCCTACCTCTGCCTCGGCTGGTAACCCATAATTGGGGACCAGGGCTAAGCTGCATTCAAAAGAGCCAGTATATGATGGCGATCTACAGCACCAGGAGTGTGGGTGGGCGAAGGAGGAAAAGGAGGAGAAGGAGGAGGAAAGAGTTAATGTGTCTGAGGTTTAGTGCCATTTTAAGTCCTTACAGCAAAAGTTGAAGGTTGGATTTTATTGGGGCTTTCTTTAATTCAGCTCATTTGAAATAGACAATTGTACAGCTGTGAGACTGACTTTGAACCGAGCCCAGCTGATTTTAAAGATTTTTGCGACAGAGTGATCTACTGCGGCCAAGCATTTGTTTTGACTTGTTTTACGGCACAAAGATAAAGACTGGCGTGCGTTCTGTTTTGAACAATAGCGCACTGCAGAGACAGTGTGAGAAAGTAAACTGGAGACAGTTTAATCTTCCAGAGTGGCTCGGCCAAACTATATTTCATGGCAGGTTGACGAGAGATCAGCTGGATTTACTGCAGAAATGTGCTAATATGCAATATTCAGAGCCACTGCATGTCGCACGAGAGGACCGACATCTGACGCTAAAGGAGAGCAAAAGCCAAATTCCTTCAGCAGCTTGTAGTGCTTCTCGCCTCCAGCTGAAGGTTCTGGACTGCTTTCTGTCACTTCACATTTAAAATGCGACATGGGAGGTCACTCTAGTGTGTTTACAAGAATGGGGAGGACCATCAGTTAAATAGGCTAACATGCATGGACAGTTGAACATATTAGAAAAAATAAAATAGGGAAGCTCTGATTGTTTCCAGCTAAGGACACCAATGCAACATTATTATTTTTAACATTGTACACCTGTATAGCTATTTCCTGCAACATTAATGTTTAAAAAGTAAAGATGTTTCACACCATTCCCACACCACTGGTGAGACCTTATTAATGTTTGAACCCCAGGTTGCTTTGGCTTTGCAGTGACAAAATAAAACAAATAAATAAAACAAAAGATAAGTAAGATACAGTACCGCATGGATCAGCTCCACTATTAAAATCTGCATTTAAATAACCCCATGTCAGACTAGAAAACTCTGTGAATAGCAACATGTGTGTCAGACATCTGAGGAGCTAAGAAAAACAAAGCTGAACAAAAGCAGTGAGCAGTTTTAGGCTCAGGTCGGGCTTAAAGTCACCCTGACCTTTTGGCAGCTGAAATATTTTCATAGTTAAAGCATCTTCAGTTATCATCATGACCAGTAACAGTGTGTTTTTACACTGTGGAATATCAAAAGCTATCAATATCTAAATCACACTGAATTTTCCTAGAATATTTCGCTGTGATTGTGCCAGACTAATCTGAAAGCTGATTCTGTATTCTCACATAAAAGCTGCATTTTTCTTTTGGCAGAACGGGCATTTGAAGAGCACGAGAACCTTGTGGAGTCGCTCTCAGTGTGGATAAGGGACAGCGAGAACAAAGTGCTCTTCCAAGAGCGACCAGAGAAATATGAGGTTTTCAAAAACCCACAGGTTGGTCCCCTCAGTATTTTGTCTTTTATTAGACTGCACGCACCTCTATAAATGAACACTGATCTGCGAGTGATGTGTTGTATGTGTGATATCACGCACAGCCATTGTGTGAGATGTAGTGTAGCATGTGGCGTGGCTCCTTACTCTTGGCCCAGGTTTGTGCTGATCTATCTGCACATTGTTTCAGCTCTGCGTCATCGGGCTTTTTTCACTGTCTGAATTATGCGATGTCTTTCGTCCGCGCAGGACGACCTCTTACATTTATGTCTACACTGCAGTATATCAGGCAAAACAGCTTCAGGCAAAATAAAAGGAGATCTTGGCATGTTTGTTGATACAGTGGGACCCTTTAATATCTCAGGGTATTTAATGAATTCGGTATGTTGGCAGAGGCAAACAGCTGGGTTGGAAAACCAGCGAGATTTTCTCGTTTCTAAAGTACTCCATCATGTCTTCCATGTCTTCCAACAAAACCCAGATCTGTTTTATACAGTATGTCTTTACTAATTTACTTTTCCAACTTTTGACAAGGACTACCAAATAGATTTTCCCTCTGGGCTTTTCCTCACAATGAAAACACACTGTCCCGGATTATGATATGATGCCAAAGTATTTCAGTCACACAGAGACAAAAGAGTTTGAGACACTTATATATTTTTTTTAAGATGATATGATTTTCTGCTCTTTTTAGAGGTTAATATCCTTTATGCTAACTCCTCTAGAAGACCTGCTGTGATTAACTGAAGGGCTGCATCAAAGCCCATTAAGATAAATAAGCATTATTTCAAACTGTGACTCATGCAAAGCATCTCTGGTAGAGTCCAAGAAAAGAACTGAGCTGGAAGCAAGTATAACAAGTCCACTTTAAGTTGTTTTACTTTTTATCAAAGAGCGGCCCAACACTGCCATCCCTAAAGCTATCATTCAAACACTTTGCTTTGTTCCTGCAGAACTTTTATCTGTGGAAGAAGGATAAGAAAACTCTCAAAGATATCAAAGACAAAGACAAAGAGTTATTAATACAGGTAAATACAGCCATACACACACACGCGTGCGCGTGCACACACGCACGCACGCACGCACACACACGCACGCACGCACACACACACACACACACACACACAACCTATAGGTGAAACATCATCTGCAAAGTGACTTTTTTCCTGATGTAACTTACCCTTTCATCCCCTCCTCATCTCTGCAGGAGAACTTCTGTGGGACTTCCATCATCGTGCCTGATCTCGAGGGGGTGCTGCATCTTAAAGAAGATGGAAAGAAGTCCTGGAAGCAGCGGCTCTTCCAGCTGAGGGCCTCGGGAATTTATTATGTGCCCAAAGGGAAGACCAAGGTCAGGGGTCAAAAGGAGAACACGAGAGAGTAAACACACATCCAACCGCTAATGCTGTGAATCAGTTGGGCTGATTCACAGGAGTGGTGAAAGATGAAAAAATCCTGCAGATATAAAGAGATTTTTGCTATGTCAACTGAAACCCTAATGAAGTGTAATATCAACTTTTTCCATCTTTCCAGGGGACTGCTAAGAGTCTTTCTGCTTTATAACCCCACTTTTATGTTATGCACCGCTGAACATAACTGGAGCTATTACTGCCTCCCTGATACCTACAGTATATTTCCCACATATCTCAGATCTTTTTGGCAGTTCCTGCTCCCAAATAGCCATTTACACAGCACATTATGCCCTGCCACGGCATCTGCAGGGTAGATATTCAATTTAACTGGCACAGAAACAGGTAAATGTGGAGTGGAAAAAAAAGAAAACACCCTCAAACCAAACAATCCTCTTTTGTTCCCTTTCAGTCGTCCCGTGACCTCGTCTGCTTTGTCCAGTTTGACAACATGAATGTCTACTACGGCAAAGACTTTAAGACCAAACACAAGGCTCCAACCGACTTCTGCTTTGTGCTGAAGGTAAGGTCGCTTATCGATTCAGCTTGTCTCAAAGCCACACATCCTTTCATTGTGGACTAGATAAACATAGAAGCTGAAACTTCTTTCACCACTGACAACGTGTCTCAAACTCAATGCTGGTTTCTGAGCGTGGCAGGCCCCACAGCTGCCTGCATGACTGGAAATGTTAAAAGCAATTAATAGTTCAATTTGAAGAAGCGAAACGAGACGGTTTTGTCTCAAAAGAGGCACAAATTTTAAACAGACTTCCTACTTCTTGTAATCATTTACACAAATGTCCTTTTTGTCTAATTAAGAGTGTAATAGTAGCAGTGGTTTGACATACTTACAGTAATCATTTAAGAGTGAAAAATGCTGACAGGTGGAAAAGCAAGAATTAGATGGTTTGCTGGTCAGTGTGAAAAGGATGTGAAAGTCTGCTTTCTTTCTTTTCCCCTATCTTGTCTGGGAAACACTAGAATCAGCAGATCCCATAAGACTAGATGTTGAGGAGCAGAGCAAAAAGAGCTTAGAGAAGCAGAGAAACTGAATTAGCTTCAAGTGAAAGACAAAATACTCAAGGCTTGGGTTGAAGGGAATAAGGCGCTACTGCAAGGGCAAAAGGAAAATTACCTTTTAGAAAGCCAGCCAGGTTTCACATGGGCTCCTGTCCTTAGGGGGGAAAAAGTTAAACTTAGCAAAAGCTTAAAAGTAAATACAATAATAGCTGAAGCTGCTCTTAGCTGCCAGAATGTAAAATTAATGTTATGACAGATGGATGAGGTGGTGTTTTTCAGCCGCCAAAAAAACTGCTGCAATTCAAGGACGACTACAGAACAATTTAGCCTCATCAATTCACAGTTAAATATTCAGAGGAGCAGCCGGCGGTGATCTCTAATAACCCCCCCCAATCCCCCCATTATGTATAACCAGGCTTGTGTAACTCATATTGTATCATTACAAGGTAATTTAACTTTGTCTTCAGGGGGGGAAACAATAGACTGTGATATTAATGTTACAGCAAATGCTCGTGGTCAGAAAGTTGGCGTACGTGTACATCTTCTGGCTTGAAAGCAACAACAGAAGCAAAATTAACACCCGTCTTCTCACTAGTCTCAAGTTATAATGAACTGCACGATCCATCTGAGGCCAGCTCTCTGGTTTCCGTTCACAACTACTATCAAAAATATCCCACAAAACAAGAAGTGAATATACAAATTAATTCATCTGACTCTTTGATGCACTTAACGATCTGCCTCTAGACCCACGCTGCCCCCTTATGGTTGGTAGTAACCAGTGAGTAATACTATAATATAATATATATATAATATAATAAATAATACTATAATAAAAATAATAATTATTATGATTATTAAAGCAGTACTTAATTTGGATTTAATGATATAAATGAAATACACTTCTTAGTCAATAAGGAGGCCACAGTGAACCAGCTCAGTGCACATTTAATGTAATCTTTGGGATTCTGTAACTTCATGTAAAAAGTCAGACCACCTGAAAATTTAAGCAAGACAATTGTGTGGATTTAGCATAAAAAATACCCAGATACGCAGTCAATTACCAAAAATGATTACATTACTGATACATTACTGATCTATAAATGTCACTCTGGTTATTCCTCTGCAGCATCCTCAGATCCAGAAAGACTCTCAGTACATAAAGTACCTGTGCTGTGATGATGCTTGGACCATGAACCTTTGGGTGACTGGAATACGGATTGCAAAGGTAAATATGAAAAACATCATCATTTAATAACAAAATACAGTTTTCCCTTAAGCAAAAATACAAAATCAGGCTCTGATGTGTGTTTATTTCACTTCCAGTATGGAGCATCACTGTATGAAAACTATAAGACAGCAGAGATTAAGGCTTCTAACTCCGTGTGGACGAACCGCAGCACTCCATCAAGCTCCAATCCATCAACGCCCTCACCCACAGTCAAAGGTAGTATGACGTGCAATTTCGCCTTTACTGAGTGTTTCATTGATCTGATGCAGTGATACCAGAGCAAAGTTTTTTCACCTGTGCTGACAGTTCACTCCAGTGTTTCTCTTCCTCTTCTAGTTAAATCACCCAACCAGGCCAATGGTCATGCTCCCAAGCCGCAACCAGGACCTATTTCTCAGGTAAATTACACTTCATTACAGGAGCAGCTCTGTTTTTTTTTTTTATTGTTTAGTCTATAAAAACAAACCATGTGTGGGACAATTTCCCACAACACCACTTCAGTGCAAACCTTCTCCACTCCTTTTCTTTAACCTTTGCACTTCCTGTCCATCTTATATCTTTAAAATGTATTCTGTCTCGTCAGGCCCCATTTCCACCCCCACCATTGGCCGAGGTCCTCCCTCCACCTCCTCCAGACCCAGTCCTCCCTCCTCCACCTCCTATGCCTGCCAAGAGTTCCGCAAAACCCTCCCCCCCAAAGCGGCAGCAGCAAAGCAATTTCCCTCCACCTCCACCTGAAATGGACAACCTCCCTCCTCCACCACCCCCTCCACCCACTGATGATACCGCAGAGGCTCCACCAGACTTCCTTCCACCACCTCCTCCAGCTGTTGGCTTCGGTTCATTACCGCCACCACCTCCTAGTTTTGGTGGTGTAGGCCAGTCTCTACCTCCACCACCACCAGATCCGCAGTCTTTACCCCCACCTCCACCTGACCCAGTGTTCACAGGAGCTGGGGCACCCCCACCCCCACCACCTCCACCTCCTCCACCAGCGCCTGGTGCTCCCGTCGCCACCCTAAGACCAGCCGTGAGGCCCTCTGGGTCACTGAAGAAGGTTCCTCCGGCTCCGCCACAGAGGAATACACCCTCAGTGTCAGGAGGTGGAGGAGGAGGGGGTGGAGACTTCATGTCAGAACTGATGCTAGCCATGCAGAAGAAGCGTGGAGCTCAGTAGCCTGAACAAGAAACTTGTGGAGTATGAATACAGGATGAACTTCACAACCAGCGACTTAATCAGGCTTTTCTTAAAGATGGAGCTGGTGGCGTTTTCTAATAGAGTTTTCATTTTAGGCATTCATACTTTCTCTGACCCACACCTAAGACACACAAGAGTTAACCTTTGAAAAAAAGCTGTTTTTGTAAAGCGTTTGATAACGTGAGCTCAGAAATACCATCAGTTTGCTTTGTCATGTTATTATGCTTCTATTGTATATATTTTTTTGCATGGATAGCTGTAAATACTGTAAAAACACATTCCAGTGTTACTGGTGAATATAGAGTTTAGGAAGTTAGTTTTCAGTTGACTATTATCCAAATAAATCCACCTCAATAAACCCTTACATCTCCAGACTGTGCTGCACCATCAATATCTAAATTATTAAACGGTGATATTGCTTTGCTTTGATCGGTCATCGCAGAAAAGGAGATTTCACACAAATGCTGTTAGGTCCAGAGGTTTGTGGACAATGAAACACTTTGTAGGTTAGCTTCTGTACACCAGCACAGGAGATTTTAAATCAAAGAATAAAGGTGAGAGTGAAGTTCAGACGTTCTCTTTTAATTCAAGGGGTTTAATAAAGTATTGCATTAACTGTTTAGGGATTACAGCCAGAGGCTCAAAATTAATTGGACAAACTAACATTATTTTAAATGTAAGGAATGTTTTTAAAGATGAATGAAAATCCTTTGCAGTCAGTGACTGCCTTATGTCAAGAATGTATGGACATCATCTCATGCTGTGTTTCTCCCTTCAGATCCAGGCTTTTACTGCAGCCACCTTCAGTTGCTGCTTGTTTGTGGCTCTTTCTGCATTCATTTCTGTCTCCTGTAAGCGTGCTCTGTTTGGTGACTGCCCTGGCCACTGAAGAATATCCTCTGAAGAATATACTTTTCTCCTCCCATCATTCTGGTATAATTGAATCTTTGTTTCATATGTCTAAAGATTTTTTTTCTAAAATTGTGCAGGTATTTTTTTTTTTAGATGTTTTCTAAGTCTAATTTGACCTCTGTATCTGATTTGTGGCCATTTGGTGGATAGTCTTACAGAAAAGAACAGCCTTAAGTTGACCTTGACATTTTGGAGTAAATATATCCCACAATAAATAACACAGCACACCAAAATATGCTGCAAGTAAGTTTCTTTATTTAGAAATCACTCATGAGGAACAGCTGACCTTTAACCTTCTTGCCCACTGTGGAGGTCTTGCTGCATAGCCCGCCTCCTCTGCAGTCTCTTGTGTAACAAAGGGTGAGGACAGGATGTGGTGCAGCAGCTCCACCTAGTGGTTAATAAGTAAATTGTCAGAAATAAATCAAACGACTTCAGGTGTCTTTTTGCTTTATTTAGGCGACGGGTCATTTTATCACACATACCTCAGAAAAATCATTCTTCTCAGCTTTCCTTATGGCAGACTCTACTATCCAGTTCTTCAGCACATATCTTGGATTAACATCTGTAAAACGTTTAATCCAATCAGATGAAGATCTTCCTGTTTCTCTCACCACCACATAACAAAGCTCTAAGAATATAAATATTTATATCCCTCGTGCTTCAGTCAATGTGATGATTTAGAGGAGTTTGACTTACTTTTCATCCTGTGTTGACGATCCAAATCGCTATCGTCCTGCTGTCTGAACAGAAACAGAGGAAAGAGATTATTCACACCAACAAACATCCTTTTGGAAGGAAGTGAATTCAAAATAACCTCACGTGACCTTGCTTACCTACTGAGCCGGAGCAGATAGTTGCTAAGCCAATCAGAAAAGCGCTCATGCCGTGACAGGTCATCGAGAGCCCACATCTGATTCAGAACAAATAAAATCTTTTACATTTCCTGCTTGCCTAAATTGGAAGAAATGCACGCTGTGCAAATGCAACACAGCAATAAACACAAAATGTAGTGATAAAAATAGGAGCATAATATATCATCACTTCTAGCTCCACCTGTGTGAACTTCCTGTTAACAAACTGCTTAGCCGAAATTTCGCTGAGCTCCCTGAAGGTCATGGTAAAGTCAGACTCTGTGTCCTCCATCATCTGGAAAGGCAAAGAGAAATTATAGCAAGAGGACAGAAAGTGGGACTAAACTGATTTTGAAGTGCAACTTGCTCACTCTGAGCAGGACGGTAATGAGGTAGTTATCGTCCTCATTGTCACCAAGAAGTCCCAGTTTTGCTTTAAATATCTGGTGAATCCTAAAGTGGAGACACGAATAAATGCAGTAAATAATATGCTATTCCAATCTTGGATTGGTTGAATGTAACTGAGATAGCATTTCACATGGAGCTCACCTCATTTGGTAAATATTACCATATCCTTTTAGAATAATTTTTGCCCTGGACAAGGATAAAATCACAAACAGTTAAAAAATTGCCTTCAAATTAGGAAATAAGTCACAATAACAAACATAAAGGTGTAATAAAGAGCTATGAATAAATATCTGAAATATTTCTGCAGAAAAAGGTACGTACAACACTGGCATAAGAAGCAGCATTGCCCACTTTAGCAGAAACAACTTTCTGTAGGTGTTTTGCACAAATGCATAAATGAATAGACTCAGCTTCAGCCAGGCTCTATTTTTGACCACTCCTCTAGAAACACCTTCAACTGCAACATGTCTGAACATTTTTTCCATCTATTTTAAATTCATCTGAAATTTTTTTACAGGATTTAAACCCAATCTTTGGGTCCATATTTATACTTTTTAAACCATTCATTGGTAGAGTTATAGAGTTCTTGTGATCATTTTCATGATCCGATTCAACTTTCAGATCACTTTGACTTCAACCAGAAAAATCAGGAAGCGGAACAAAGTTAGATTCATGAAAAGCTCCTAAAGAACTTTACTCAACCCTCCAGAGAACGTCATTCCAAAAGTTCTTATCATCGCCCGTGTGCTCACTGGAAAACTGTAGTTCTGTGTATGTATGTATATGTGTGTGTGTAAGTGTGTGTGTGAGAGTGAATGAGTGTGTCCTGTTTTTGGTCTGTGGTTGTGTGGGCCAGCTTCAGTAGTGTGGTGAGCTTTAGCGTTGTGTTTCTCTTTGGATCTTTGGTATGATGACAAGAAACAAATATTTTTTTGACTTTTTTTTGCACGTTTCTGTGCTTTTGTTTTTCAAACAGAGCAGCAAATGACTTCTATATTCGAGGTTGGTAATGCACAGAAGGCTTCTGCACGAATTAACTACTAGAAGTGTTGTTGCAGTTTGTACAAATGACCAAAAGAGGTTGAGTCCCATTTATAATAACACAAACTGATGTTGTTGTATTCTTACTGTTTCTGTTGTGTCTCTGTGAGCATGGGACTCAGAGCCACCAAGAGTTTCTCTAGATTGAAGAGGCCAACATTTGCCTGAGCTCCAATGCTGTATCTGCCTTCATCATCAGACGTGTTGGGGACAAAACCTGCAACAACAAAAATATCTTTGTTTGACAAACGACAGCAAGAGGATTCTCCTTATTTTGGAGGAAAAGAGACACGAAACATTGTACACACTGGGGTTATAAGACTCCATAAAGCCAAACGGTCCGTAGTCGATGGTGATAGAAAGAAGACTGAAGTTGTCTGTGTTGC
This sequence comes from Australoheros facetus, assembly GCA_030220045.1. Classification (NCBI taxonomy): domain Eukaryota; kingdom Metazoa; phylum Chordata; class Actinopteri; order Cichliformes; family Cichlidae; genus Australoheros; species Australoheros facetus. The sequence continues at coordinate 12,561 of JASGAU010360320.1, read as the reverse complement.
ACACACCTGTTGTGATAACAGCAACAGCTATCAGTGGTGTTGGTTTAAACGGATAAAATGCTCAACCACAACACTTTCTCACCGTGCGCAAAGCCAACCGACGCCCACTGTGCAATCAGATGTGCTGTTTCATTTACAACTGTGGAAAAAAACACCTGCAAAGACAAACGCGCCCTCAAAAATGTATCCCCTTAAAACACAAGCAGTGCATTCAGTTCAAGCACACTTTTTTTATTACTCACTAAATATTTTTCTGGGTCACGTGGAGTTATAAAAGGAAAATGTTCACCTATCACAAAGTTCAGCAGCTTTCTGAAATCAAAATAACAATAAAATTTCGTTACAAACTTGCAGCACATGTTACACAACAGCGGGGGTGCGGACGAAAGCCAGAGGGGACCAGGCAGTCTCACCTCAGGAGATCTATTTCTCCACTTTGAGATAAAACTTCTAATGATCCAATCCGAAACCACGACCTGGCCAGTCGCAGAACTACGGCTCCTGAGGGGGGAAAAGAGGCAACATTGTGCTGGATTACTAAAAAGTAGAGCGTGCAGACTGAAATGAAAAGCTTCATAAGTAATTCACTGTACCTCTCTCTGTTTTCACATTTCCATTGTAAAACTGATCCCTCAACACTGGCTCCTCACTGACAATTAAACTAAAATAAAGGAAATAATTAGCCGATATATATTAAACACTTAACAATCAACACAAATTCTGTATTATAATTTTTCACAAAATGCTTCTGCCTTTTTACAGTTGCCAAAAATGTTGCCTCAAATTTCTTGATGTATTGAGACACTGTTAGTTTATTAAGCTTAGTAAAGCTGTGCCGGGTTAGAAAGAATAATTCCAGGTTCTTAAATCTTCCTCTAACATCTTTGCAGACACACGGCTAATGCTTTAGAAGCCTCAACAGTTTAACACAACGTGGTGTTTCTGCTGAAATAGCTTAATCTAACATAAACTGTATGCTGGCAAAGCCTAGCACAACCAAACTCAAAGGCACAACAAAAGGCAAAGCAAGATTTCAAGGCCCACCTGGAATCACACCTGCAGAAAATAACCTTCATGTCATCTGGAATGATGTTGACAATTTGGATTATATTGCCAGATGAAGGAACTCAAACATGTCACCATAGTAGTAATTTTTCTGGACAGTTTTTTTTTCTTTAGTTGGTTTTGTGAGTTTTTATCCACAGAAGGAAACGGCCCATTTTACCTTCTCACAAATGTTACCCTCCTCACTGTCAGTCAGAAGCTTTGATGTGCACCAATATAGTTAATTTACATTTCATTCATTGGCACACCTGGAATTAGTTCAAAGCACGTGAGTGTGCCTTGCCACAACATTTGGAAACCACTGGCCTGGCAGACAGTAATGCTGCCCAGTAATTAACATCAGTTTCCATCAAGGTGAAAGCTGTTCAAATTCAGATTGAGTAATAAATATTAAGGTAAAAAAAGTAGAAAGAAAAAAAGGCCAAACTATGGTCTTCTATCCAACTTAGATCAGTCAAAATCATTTAAGCAAGACAGGACATTTATTTCATTTTATTTAACAGCATCATTCTCACCTGGCAGCTCTGCTGGTGGGAACACCCAGGAAATGCATTGCTTCACTGCACAGGAACTCCCTCACAGAAGACCGGATTACAGCACGGCCATCGCCTGATCTGTAGTCAGATGCAAACTTTTTCAGTTGCATTGCACGGCTTCACAATTTCACAGCTATGCATACTATTACTAATAACTATACACGCTACTAATACTTCTTCTTTCAGCTGCTCCCTTTAGGGGTCACCACAGTGAATCTTCTACCTCCATCTCACCCTCTCCCTAACCCTCCATCACACCACCTCCTTCCAAGTCCTCCTTCACTACATTATTGTCCCTACTTCTCACACTACCTCAACACACACACATGCCTTTCCTTTGCACACACACACACACACACATATAAAGTAGATATTCAAATACCTTGAATATGGTGTTTTTCCAGATCCTTTAAGCTGCAGTTCCCAAACTTCTCCTTTTCTATCAAATTGACAAGAATAACATGTAAAGGCTTCAACTGGCAGATAATTACTTAAAACATCAAAACTTAATTTGAAAAAAAGTTCTTACCTGTTTGAATACTGACCGAGGAAATGTGCTCGACCGTCACCCAGCTGGCCTGCCCAGTATCCAAACTGTTGCAGATGGAAAAGTATATTCTTGTGTAAATGTCAGTGTCATTAGATTAAACCTCAGATTGTACACTAACTTTCTTTGTTTTGTTAATTGACTCACTGAACAAGAAAAAAC
>JASGAU010360318.1:18445-29330 GCA_030220045.1 Australoheros facetus | reverse complement strand
GGATGAGAGGCAGGGTACACCAGTGGACAGGTTGCCAGCCTGTTGCAGGGCTAACGCAGAGACACAGACAGCCACTCACACACACCTATGGGCAATTTAGAATCGCCAATTAAGCTAACCCCACTGACTGCATGTCTTTGGACTGTGGGAGGAATCTGGAGAAAACCCGCGCAAACATGGGGAGAACATGCAAATTCCACACAGAAAGGCCCAGGCCAAGGTGGATTCAAACACAGGCCTTCTTGCTGTGATAAAATCATAGTATGCATATGCATTTGGCCTGCTTTGACATACATACAGGGTCTTATCATCTGAAAACAGTTTAAATTTGTCTTGATAGCCTTAGACATTTTTCTTGAGTTTTTGGTCGAAAATAACCCCGAAATATTTAAATTCACATACATCTTCAATTTCCTTTTGATCAATGTGTTAAACTTCCTCAGTGTATTTTTCTTTGAAGAAACTGTTTTAGTATAGCTTAGAGTTAGACAATTCTCCAGCAGCCACTGTGATATACTGAACAACTGCCTACTTAACAGTTCTGCAGCCTGTTAAGGAGTTTCTGCTGTTATGTTAATGATTTTGTCATCTACATACAACTGGCAGCTAGCATCTTTGCAGATTTCAGGAAACTCGGTAGATCATTTATATATAGGTAGAAGAGCAGGGGACCCAATATTGCTCTTGGTGACACACCTAAACTACATTTTTACAGGAGTTATTTCACACAGTAGTTGTTGTTTTTGTGTGTGTGTGTGTGTGTGTGGGGGGTGTCTTTGTTGTTGTTTGTTAGTTTTTTAAGAGTGTTAAGGCAGAGCTAAATCACTGTAGGTCTGATACAATAGCGGTGATGTTGTGATCTTTCCTATAGTTAGTCTAATAACAGAAAAAAAAAATTATAGGTTCAGCAATAAGCCGTGAAAGTTTTCACCTTTCTTGTTGACCTGATTTAAAATTAAGCTGAAAGATTTTTTTTTAAGTGAAAAACAAAAGTGAAAGTGTTACCTTAAATTTTCCTTTTGCCTTGTGTCTTAAGTTTTCTTTCTCTCAAAAACAAAAGAAAACAAAACAAAAAACTCTCTGAAGTACAGCCAAGATGATCTATTTGTAATGCTAACAATGCCTGATGCCAGAAGACCCGACCTTTGTTTAGTCTTGCATCTTTAAAACTCTTCAGAGTATTAGCTTTCACCAGTGAAGAGCTTTAAAAGGGTTAAACACAAAAAAAAAAAAAACATATTTGTCAGAATCTGTGTAGAGACAGAAATTTGTCTTTAATCCACGAACCGAGACTCAATGCAGTGATGAAAGGCATGAGAAAAGGATCCATATTTATCTACGGTGCTGAAGTTGTCCCACTTCTCCAATTTTGCCAGAACTGCTAAACCAATATTCAATGAGTCTTTGAGAGATTTATCTCTATCTCTTTTAGTCCGCAAGCACAACAGACTACCGAGTTCATTTGTCTCTTCGGCCGCTGCTAAAGTAAAAAAAAAAGAAAAAAGAACTATCACTACTATCACTGATGTTTATTTTAGTTAATCGAACCACAGAGATTTAACATCTCAAGCTTAATTTGCATGGTCAGCCAGAAACATCACAAGCTGCTGCCAAGAGCTGTAGGAATAAAAAGCTGTGCAGAGGCAGCAGCAAAAAGTTTTACAAAAGTTAAGGCTCTGCTATTCAACAAATACAATAAATCAGAACTACAGTGCATGGTACAAAATGGATGAAGAGAAGTTGTGCGGGTTGTTTTGTTTTTTTTTCCCCTAGTGGTGCTATTGTTTTGGTTTAACAACCTTCATATTAAACTCCTTGTTCTCCTCACCCAGCTGAGACCACATTAGTAACAAGCATCCCACAGCAACTTAGAAATTGCTTGCAGAAACATGACTCCAAATGAATCTCAATGTTTGCTGGACATGCAGGAAACTGTTATAATGAAAGCCCATTTATAAGGCAATATTATGTCAGATCTGTGCTGAGCTAAGTGCAAAGGAAACATGGCTGATCTGGTCGGGCACGGATGAGTGGGAGGGTGATATGTCAGAGCCTCATAAAAAAGGCACTCAGACTATAAAATGGAACAAATTGCAGGAACATCCTACAATATAATAAAATTCAATTCAATAGCCCTGAGATAAACAACCTTATGTAACAATAAATTGAAATTGAGATTGTGTCAATATAGCGCATAATACATTGGTGATTTTTGATGCTGCAGCCTGTGGAAAGTGGGTTTTTAATTTTTTTTTTTTTTTGTTCAAACTCTAATTAAGTAACTCTGCGGTGTCCTCAGATACTGTTGACACAACCGTCCCCTCTTCCTTCTTACATTGTGTTGTGTATGTGTGTGTGTATGTGTGTGTCTTCTGCTCTCTTCCCTACCTTTCTATCCCTCTGCATCCCCGTCTTCCGTTTCATCTCAGGATCTACAGCACCCAGTGAGGTGACAGATTAGCAGGTGAGAGACCCGCTCATGCTGCCCTCTAATTGGAGTCTGCTGGGCTGTTAGTGCTGCCTGAATCTATCTCACTCTCTATGGTCAGCCAGTAGATGAGAGGGGAGTGGGTTTCAACTTCTTCAATAAACTTTTGAAATAAACTCTTTTGCCAACCTGAATTTACATCCTAAGCTGACTGCTGCCTTAGCCAAGAAAGCAGGATCACCTCAGAATGACAAATATGAAAGCTGGATTTATCCACAAACTCTTTTGGCTGCACTGTCAACCTGTGACCATGTTGCACACACATTTATTGCTTCAATGAGATGAATCTTGTTGATTTGGTGATCCCCTTCAGCACTAGCAGCTTGACATTTTTCTAATTTTCCAAAAATCCTGCTAGACATGCACCCAATTGACTGCAAGCATCACAAGCATAACATTAAACTGAATCAACACAGTTGTGGTGGCTTACTGTGTAAACTATGAATGAAGTATCAGTGTATTTCACTGGGACATCACACAGATGCTCATGATATCACATCCAGTCCAATCAATCATTATTTTTGCCTGCTGCTACTTTTTTTTTTAAAACACACCAAATGTTGGTAGAGGCAGGGCATGCAAATTACAGCCTACTAACCAGATTTCATTTGGCATCACTAGCGAGGGCTGGGAGAACAATTCTCTACCAGAACGCCCGCAAAAGACAAACAACGCGATTTTTGGCATAGGAGCCAACCTATCCTCCTTCCTCTGCCAGTAAGGAGATTCACAAGGGTAAGGCACAAACACACACTCCTCTGTGTGTGTGGAGATAGAAAATATATATCGTCAACAAACACACACACCCACACATACACACTCAGGGAGTCTCAAAGGAGTGATGAAAGAGATGAGAAGAGGATCCACGGTGAGCCTGGAGGACTGGATAAATATTGACCTGAATGAATGAGGTCTGTCACAGTACATAAAAAGGGTTATACACTCACACACAGTCTCACCAGCAACCATGCCTCTGAAGAACCTCTTGGTCTATAAACTACACCTACATCTCCACTGTTCAACCATAAATTTTAACAAAACCTGGTATCGACATTAATATTTATAGCAAAACTGAAACTGAGGTTCAGTGGAAGTAGTGCAAATAATGAAAGTGATGTGTGTCTGTAGCTGATATGTCATTGCTTATTTGACACTGCAAGTGTATATACAGCCAACTTTTTTTTTTGCATGCATGCATGCATGAAATCCATTTTTATGCTTGACTGAGGGGGAAGTAGCTGCTCTATTGATAGAAAGAAAAGCTGATGGAAAGAGTTTTTTAAATTTTTTTCTAATTGACACTGGCATTGCTGGATTTATGTTTGATGTTTTCTCTTAAAGGCAACAGTATATCCCTACTGCCAGCCTACAGACAAAAATGCTGCACAGTGCGTGTTGAAAAGGAGATAAGTCACTCATTAACATAACACTAACAGGTTATGATGTCCTTAAAGGTCCCACTCATATTTGTTGTTGTTGTCGTGATGTTCCTGCACTTCATTCAGCCATGATGAAAACAGGTGCACATTATCAGTTTCTCTTAGCAGTAAGTAACTGGGTACTGACAAGTGGGGGGAAGGAAGGTAAAACTGATTTGCAGCAAATGTGTTTATTTCTATGTGAGTGCGTTTAAGTGCATGCTCCTGTTTCCGTAGCCAAATTTGGATTTCAGCAGGCTTTGAGGACTCTTGGATAATGTCTGTGTTTGTTGTTGGGTATTAACTGAATGCTCCCTGCTGGTTTAGTACAACCTGTACTTACCTGAGACTAGGTTAAAAAGAAAAAACAAAGATCCACCATGTGCTGCAGTTCGCTGTGATTCTGTACATTTTGTCTGTTTAATTTCTTTTAAATGTTTGCGTTGCTGGTTAAACAAGTAGGCTAAGACCTTTTTTTGTGTTTCTTTGAAAGATTCACATTATCAAACCTTACTGATGTTACCCACATCAAGAAATACAACAGAGTTGCATGTTGAGTTCTAGTGAAACTGATACAAGTGACTTTAAATAGATAAAGAATTAGGTTTTAGCTGAATTCACTGTAATTAACTCATTTCCCACTGTTCTAGTCTACTGTAATCAGTTCTCAGCAGTAGATAACACCTAAAAAAAGTTGCATATACTACTCCTACAAAACAAAAAAAATAGTTTATTTTTACTTCTGTGAGTATTGGCTATGCTTTCTAAGAGCCATCACTGTTGGGTTTATCCTCTTGTGGATTTGCAGGCACAGACAAACTCTGCTTGCCTACTGCATAATGAAGCGGCGTGATCATGAAACGCTTTCCCCAAAACACAGCGGGTGGCAATTTCTGTGGTTTTCCGTTAATTATCAGCTATTTGGCTCTGCTTTAGGGCAGCGCTGATTATTATCTCAATAAAACGACACGTGTTTAAGAAGTAAAGATGAGCAAGTCCTGTTGTGACACTGCAGTTTTTTTTTTAAGAAGTTGAATAACGAATGTCTACAATGGGAATTATTGTGTGCCGTACTGTGGTATGAATACAAATACCCTGCTGAAATGTTCTTGAGCCACACATTGCACCATTACTTGGTCTACACAACTGAAAAAGACCTGCACCCCACGTTACATTTTTATTCAGTCATTAACAATAAATAGGGAATGAAGAACGTTTGCAAAGTCAACTAAAACCAGAAGAGGAGGTTGCTTGTGAAGGCAGTAGTGGAGACTAAAGCCTTGTCAGATTCTCAGCCTAAATTCAAATTGCCACCCTTACTTTTTAAACAACACTACCATCTACTGTTATCATAGTGAGAGCACATCTCAGTTAACATGTCAACAGTACAGTATTTATTCATCTGTTTTATAAAGAATAGAGAATTTTATTTCATGAATCCTCCAACAGCTCACTGGATCTTTGTCTGCATCACCAGTGACTATTGATTCAGTACCAGAACAAAAGGGCAACTTCTCACTGTACCCGTTTGAACATTAAGACATTATGATTAAAAATAAATACAAATTGAGACTAGCACAGTCTTACACCTAGCACAGTTTTTCATTATTTTAAGTAAAGACTTTCATTTGGTTTACAAAACACTCATTGTGTGTTTTTGTTGAGTAAAGCCCTGTGTGGCTGAATGCCTTCCAATATAACCAAACAAATGTTTGTATTAGACAGAAGGGAGGGGAGAATAGTGTTTGCTCTTTATCTTCTTTAAAACGGAGATGTTTCACACCACATTTTATTTAAAATCCTTTATTACAGTCAGGAACCCAGTATCAGCCTTTTGTACATGTATATTGAAAATACACGCATAATCCTTCGTTTGGTGCATGTAGAAAAATCTTTCAGCCCTATGTCAGAAAAGGCACTTAAACATCTTACTTTGCAGCATTTACAAGACACTTTTTTTTTTTTAAAGAATACTATCTTTTAAATACAGCTCTTCCAACCTTCACAGTTTGTTTCAGTTCGATCCTTCCTTTCCTCCACTTTTTTCGTGGGTCTGTCTGGTTTTATAGTGCTCTTCTGGCAGGTTTCTTAGCTTTTCGGCAGCCTAAGAACCAAACACAGAGTTATTATGCAGTTTCAAAGCAACAGAGTGAATCCACCCTAGTCCTGCTTATGCATTATATATTTTTCTGTTTATTTTTTTAGTTTGGGACAATTTAAAGACATTAGCTTTTTATCCCAAATATTAATATTTGTAAACATAGGAAATCAAAAATTCAAGAGACAGTCCCAGTCTTGAATATTATCCAGTTTATGAGTCTCCACTTAGTCGTTTACCATAAGAAGCTTTTGGTAAAAATATTTGCCTTGAGGTTCAACTATAATCTCAATAGGCTCAACAGAGACGAGATCAAATCAGAAAACACAGATATGCATGCATTTCTCCATATTATGTTTTGTACATTGCAGAAAATTCATGTTCTCTCCTTTGTATTGTATGTATGTATTACCTGTTCAGGGGTGAGATCTCTTTGCTCCTGAGCAAGCATCTCATAACCCACCATAAACTTCTTAACTGTAGCTGAACGCAGCAGGGGTGGGTAGTAGTGAGCATGCAGTTGCCAGTGGGAGTTGTCTTCTCCTAAATAGGAGCCAGTTGGAGCTCCTGGGAAGAAAAAGAAAACAGAGAGAAACAAGAGAAAGAAGAGAGATTAGATTGAGACCACAGATAACTCAGAAGGATTAAGGTTACTAATGTCCAACTTTATTCCACGGTCTAAGAGACCTGAGGCTTTCTATATATGCATACTGATGCCTTCATTTTGATAGTTCCACAAACTGAAGCGCCTGAAGAATAAGAATGACAAGTGTTACGATGATATTAATCTTAAATTGTTACTGTGTTGTGGTTAAATTGCTTACGCTTGCTTCTGTGAGACAGTGTTTGCTCTGAGTAACATGTCACTAGATAGCATTTTGATCCAATCTGGTCTAGCAGTGAGACAGAAAACCAAGAAGGAAAACTCAAAGGTAAAGAGTCATGACAGAGTCATGTATGCCAGCTCCTATATATTTTAATGTCAAGACACCATGCTTCAAGCTTAAGAGCTGTAAATTTCAATGGCTATTATGGCACTATATATTAAAATACAGTCACTGGCCACTTTGTTAAGTACAACTTGCTAGGATGGGGTTACTTTCAGAACTGCCTTAATCTTTGGTGGTATACATTCAACAAGGTGCTGTAAAAATTGGCCCACAATGTGAATGTCTCAGTCAACCACATCCCAAAAGTGCACAATCGGTTTGAGCCTTGGTGACTGTGGAGGCGATTTGAGTACAGTGAGCTCATTGTCATTTTCAAGAAACCAGTTTGACACGAGCTTTGTTTCACTGGCTGATTAGATATTTGTGTTAATGAGCAGTTGATCAGGAGTACCTAACAAAGAGGCTGGTGAGTGCATATAACAATAAACATGACTGAGATCATTCATTTTCTCAGTGTGCCTGTGAAATAGAAAACCAAATAAGTACGCATGCACACATACACATTGATGAGAGCACAATCAAACACAGGAAAGGGTAATTAAAAATATGCATAGCCAGGACACGAGCTCATTTATCTCTGTGCCATCCACACTGCATGAACAAGGCCCTCTGCTCATTAAGCAGTTTGAGCTGTAGATCAGACACACAACTATCAGTTAACTAATGTGGTAAATTAAAGAATAACCCATGCTGCAATCTCATGAGTGTAACAAAAAACAAAAACTTCCCCCAACTTGTGCTTTTGTGAGGACATGCTTTCTGATTAAGGAAAAAAAAAAAATGTGCGCAAATGTGCCTCCTGCTGCCATTCAGCTGGGTTGAGATCTGGTGACTCACAAAAGCAATAGCCTGTAATTAACATTACTTTCATGGTCATTCAATAATTTGCATTCATCAAGTTTGTCGTCTCCTTCATTCCAGTTTCGCCTTTAATTTGTCACCATCTGCATATGTAAATTCACAAAACTTGCAGAAAACTGTATGAACATTTGCATTATTACATAAAGTCTCTAAATCGTCTGAGTGCCATGAACAATTATATATTTTCACTGATTTATGACTGTAGCATTTGAAGAACTTTCTGTGTCGCACTGCAAGGTAATTAGGTGATCAGGGAAGTAAAAAAGAAAAAAAAGGGACATTGTATCCACAAGGAAAACTTCTCATTTTGAGTGAGTTTCTTGAAAACAGGGTCTGATCAGACACAGATACAGATGACAGGAGGGCAACATAAAGAAAACTAATGGACGGGGTGGACAAAGAAAAGCCTGAAGCAGCCAGATAAAGAATGAATAGAGACAGATGTTCCTATTAGAAGACAATTACCTAGTTTTAAATCGTCTTTGGGTGTGTTTGCTCTGCTGGCATGCCTTTCAGTATATTACTGGGTACGTCATTTCAGAGTTAACAAAGTTACAGATATTCCTGGATATGGGACCACAAATCTCAACAGTTAGCAGTGTAATTTTCAAAGACAAGCAATAAAACTATATATCTGACAGATGTTTTACTACTACCATACATCACTGTTACCCTGCATAGTACAGACGTAATTTTACTCCACTCCCTATGTGTCTGCCTCAATCTGTGTTCTAGTCCTTTATTCAGCCTGTTAATATTGTCTGTGATGTGTTGTGCATCTCTCTGCAAGCCTCCTGCAGGAATAGTAAGATAGTTTAATATAATGTATTATTTCCCAGGTGACTCAAACAGAATTCAACCAGTCCTCGATCTTTCTCTGTCTACTCTGCCACTAATAAGTCTAATAATAGCGCTAAATAAAAGCTTCCTTCACCCAAATTAGCTAAAATAAAGAAACTGGTAGAATCTAGTACATGAGTGGTCAGTGGGTCTACAGTGTATGTGACTGTGACGACCCGGCTCAAAAGCCGCAGGGCACCTTTTCATTCAATTTTCAAATATGTTGTATGACAAAGTGGTTACATTCATACAGTAGCTTTCCGAAATCTTACAATAGATACATAAAGTGGTAGGAAACAGGCAGGTGTTTAATTTAACTCAATCTTCAAGTACAGGATGTGTCAATAAACACCTGGCTATAGCTGTTTTGGGTAAGTGCACACTACAAAACATAACTAAAATGTGTGCATTCTTAAACATATTAGCAGATTATTCTAATCTTGAAATACTGTTAATTGTTAAATTGAGAGAATTCTCACTTGAAATGTCAAAAGTCATTCTGTTTGCTAAAAATAAAAAATAAGGCGTAGCTACTGACTCCCTGCTTACAACCTTCAACACACTGCTTTAACTTGACCTGAGCCTTTTAGACTCTAAGAAATGAAACAGACTAGAAGATTAAAGTCAAAACTTAACACAAGATCTGTGGGATCTTTCACCGTGGGCAACTTTAGAGTGCTTCAAAGATTTGATATCAAATAAAATAAAAAGAAGAAAGTGTTTCGATGGCTGTCTCCTCTGGTGCCCTCTGTCCTTTTCACCACCACAGTTTGGGTGGGAATGTTTCATCTCGCCTTTTAAAACTATCTTTCATGTGGGCTGCCTTGTTCCTAGTGACCTCCTTTAGAAGGAAAAAAAATAGCATGACAACTCAGGTGGTAGGTCTTACAAAATACAGAATTTTATTTTTTGAAATTGATTTGTCATGAGATATTTGTGGCACAAAAACTGGCTCTCTGAAACATAATAGATAACAGATGGCTGTTTTCTTGACTAAATAAAACCATTGATTTCAACCTGATGGTAATTGTTCACACCCCACCGGTCTGAGGTCGCTAATGGAAGATGAAACAGATGAAACAAGCGTTAGTGTAGGAAAGGATCACAGACCAGATAGTAGAGAACAGTTGCTACCTTTAGCATACTAATATGGTATAAGGACAATGCTAACTTTAGAATTTGATACTTTTGAAAAAAAACATCTGATGTCTTACATGATTTTTGACACATATATAAGTCGCTTTGTTTCAGTTTTAATTTAATGTGTTAATACACGAAGATTTGCTATTTAGCACTATACACGAAATGCGACTGATGGGAATATAGTAGCTTTGGTCATTATTAATCAAATATTAATTTGTCCTCCTCACAAACAGTCAGTGATCAGTGAGATTTCCTTTCAGTAGAACAACTCACAGGACACAGGTGCTGCAAGGATTGAACCTGCAACCTTTACCTTATACAAGGATCACTCTGTCCACTCAGCCATGATGGCACTACTGTCCTTTCTGTCATTCATCACCTTATCGCATCACTGCACTCTGCTAACCTCTGTCCCAGCTTAAACATGATGCAAGGACATTTCTGTGGCTCGCCTCACAGTATGTAATGTATTTCCTTTACTGTCTCAGGACAGGTTACTATCAGCCAATGTCTTTACAGAGCATTGGAGTATCTTAGTAAAAAGCGGACACCTTTCTGCACAAAACTGGAAATCTTGTGTTTATGTGCAAGTTGGATAGAGATTTGATATCCAATGTAGATTGCAAAAGTGATATTTCCCTACAGTTTCCACCAGTTTATTTGCCTTTCTTTTTTCTTTTTTTCTTGCTGGTTCATTTCCCTTATTGGGTATAAATAAAGGGAAGTACAGCAAAATGGGTGCAGAACTGAAATATATGACAGCAAATAAACATTTATTAAACAGAGAATATAAAAGAGCGGCAAAACATTGAGAAGAGCCACCTGCACCATTTTATAAATATGTAAATTTATTTCGTCACAAAAGCAAAAAGTGTCTTTAGTTGCATGCCAAATCGCTGCCATGTATTCAGCTCTCATCAAAGTGTGATTCAACAACAAAATCAGCTTCCCTCAGGGACTATAATTCGATCGGTTCAAACTGAAAAGTAAAGTCAAATTAGCTTTCTTGACTTTATAACTTTCAGCACTTATGATAAAGTGTTTTGAACAAAAATGCTCCAAATAGACTGTATGGACAAAAGTATTT
>JASGAU010360318.1:0-18408 GCA_030220045.1 Australoheros facetus | reverse complement strand
CCAATAGCTGTATTCACCTTTATATCATTCTACATCCCTGTAAATAAATCTTTATACATTAATCATGGCAGACAAATAATATAAAGTCTTTCAGTCCACTTATTATACCTGATGGATGTGAATAAAGCTTGTAGCAAAGTGCTCGACAGCTGAGAGATCCCTCTCTATTTCTCCTGGGATGTTTTGCATACAGCACAGGTTCTGCCACTTCAGAAAATAATTGTGCAAGAGGATAACATCTTTTGTCCAGTGTGTTGACCATTTTCCTGAAGCCGTCATTACTCACTATATTTATTGGACACTTAACTTTAGCCAAATGGAATATGACTGCATTGGTGATTTCAGCATGTCTCTGTGAGTTGGATGGATTGTTAATGTTGGATGATTAACATTAACAACAACTGCATTGTTTTTCTTGGCCTGCATGCATTAATTCTACTGAAGTATGTTATTTGTTTTCAGGCAGCTAAATAAGTTAGTTCTGTTACTTTGCGGTGCACTCTTCTTGGTTAACATCACTTTTGTTAAATCCAAAATATTTCCAAACAGTCGATGTTGATCCACTTCACGGAACAAGCTTTTCACCTTCTGCTGTGCCAGACATTTTTATTTTGTTGTTTAGCTGTTTTTTAATGTACTGTTACTAATCCAGATTAGCCCAGGAAACTTCAAGCTGCACAACACAGGGAACAAAAGTGACTGGTATACGCAGGCATGAGGTCAGGTACTGATTTATTTGCTTTTGCTTTGTGTTATCTTGGTGGAGCATGCCTTATCACTCGATCATACTCATTTAATAGTGGGAAGACAAAGCACTGGATGAGTGCTTCATACCATTTCATCCAAGCACATTGTGCTTGGTGATGTAATGCTTGCATGCAGCTGAAAACCTGTGCCATGAAGCTCGAAGAACACATTTTTTTGTGCCCATATTAATGCCAGAGGAAGTTTTAACTGTGCAATTACTGAATCACCAGAACGTTGGTGGCTATTACAATGTTGGTGGCTGCCAGTTTTTGGTTAAATTGTTGTGGTTCTGCTTCCTGATAACACCACTTACAGTTGAATATCTAAGCTGTATGCAGCATCATGCTCTGTGAGCTCTTAAGAATGACCCATTCTTTCACAAATGTTTGCAAAGGCAGACTGCATGGCAATTTTATACACCTGCGGCAATGAAACTGAATGAAGCAGCCGAATTTAATGATTAAAGGGTTTGACCCAATACTTATCCATGTTATCTGCCCTACTTGAAATGGTAAAAGGACAAAGTAAACTGCTGAGGATGCTGATATTTCTCTAAGGGCTATGTGAAAACCAAAGCAGAGCTAAAATAGAAAGTAGAAACATCAAATCAACATTAAATGTTATACACAATAAAATTAATGTTCAGTATTAGTATGGTCAGTATGGCTTTCTAAAACGGATTCATTATTTCAAATATGCGAAAACCATTAGAGCAGTTTTAGCTGGAAAAGTATAGAAATACACCGTGTGTGTTTTCTTTACCTGAGAAATCTCCTTTTTTATGAAAGCGAAAACAAAGCTGTCGCTTATCAAAAAGCTGTAAACATTTAAAAATTCCTGAAGTGGTAACACGGTAATTTATTACAGCGGAGAAGATTAAATTGCAGCAGGAGCTATCCAAAAATCAGAAAATGGGTGTTGCACATCAACGAACATATATCTTTCCTGTGACATTGGACGAGCTAATCAATATTCATATGTTCATTTTGTGTCAGTGCATGATAAGTGCTTTTGCAAAATTATGTTGGAGAGAAAAGACTGATCAAACAAGGAGATAGGTGGAAGATTGGGGGTTGAGAAGTCCCCTGCATGTTAATTATGCCAATCTGACATTGTTAAAAGCATGTCACAGGGTGAACGTTGACTTCACTGAGAAAGGGTGACACAAGTGATTAAGTGTTACAAGAGGTGGAGGACAGCAATAGGAAGCTCAAAAGAAAAAAAAAATATAGTAGTGAGAACGGTCTAAGGAGAAAGATGAGAAGTGGAAACTTTAAGCTTATGCTGCAAAAAATATCATGCACATTAAGTGGAAGAGGAGTGGATTTGGAATATTAAAAATCTGTAGAGTGTGGGGCTGTTGGTGTGAATTTTAATAATCCTCCTTTCATGACAACTCATTGGTGTAGTATGGGAAATTGTTTAAATGCTAACTATAAAAACACTTGAATTCACAAAATTCAGAGCAGACTTTTATAGATTACAGTCTATAGTAACTGAATAAGCTGATCAGATATATACTTATCCCAAAGATGAGTGAATTTCTTTGTTATAGCAGTTAAAAATGTATTACAACAAATACTTTTAAACAATAAAATTGCAAGGAACTCAATAAAACGTAATATAATATAACCAAATATCTTAAAGTTAAAATGAATCTGAAATAAAATAAACACAATAAAGTGAAATAAGTAGAAATTTAAATACAAATATTATGTAATAATACAATATATACCAAAGTAAAATATTTCAAATTCAACAAAGCAAAAGCGGAATTTAAAATGCATTAATAAATGTAGTAAAAATGCTTATCAAATATTAAAGTGGCTCAGTATATATAAATAAGCATAGTGGTCAGTGCAGTGCAATGAAGTGGCTTAGTGTGTGTTAAGTGTTGTGACAGTGCAGCACTGAAATACAGTCAGGTCCATAAGTACTGTACTTGCACAATGACACAATCTCTATACATCACAGTGGATTGAAGCGCAGTGAATGCAAGTGAAAGCGTCCATCATTAGACTGAACAACAAAAATAAACCAGAGAGAGGAAAAACTTTAGGAGAGGCCAAATCAACAATTTGGTTAAGTTCTTAAAAAGAAGGAATGCAGCTCAGCAGCACCAAAAAGGTCTGAAAGACCACAGAAGACAACTAAAGTTGCACAATCGTTTCAAGAAAACAACTTCACAAACTGGCCAAGTTACAAACATTCGAGGAGGTAAGAGAATCACTGTCAAAGTCTACACTCAAGAATATAGAACCTGAATACAGAGGGTAAACAACAAGTTATACAAACCACTGGTTTCACTTGTGAACAGGAAGGTCAAATGAGACTTGCCATAAAACATCTAAAAAAAGAATACACAGTTCTGGAGGAAAAAAAATATTTGGAAACCAAGATAAACATATACCAGAACGAATGGGAAACTGGTGTTTATTGATGATATGACTGCTGATAAAAGTAGCAGGGTGAATTGTGAAGTGTTCAGGGCTATACTCTCTGCTCAGATTCAGCCAAATGCTGCAAAACTGACAGACAGCACTTCACAGTACAAATGGACAATGGCCCAAAGCATACTGCAAAAGCAGCCCAAAAGCTTCTCAAGGCAAAGAAATTGGATATTCTTCAACAGCCAAGTCACTCACCTGATCTCAGCCCAACAGAGCATGCATTTCGGTAAATGTAGAGAGATGGAAAAACGAGCTGCAGTAAAGCATCTCAAGAGAAGAAATGCAGCATTTGGTGATTTCCATGGGTTCTAGAATTCAGGCAGTCACTGGATGCTAAGGATTTTCCTAAAAGTATCGAAAACAATCTTTATATTTAAAATTATGTTAGTTTATCCAATTAATTTTGAGCCTCAGCAAATGGGGGGCTGTGTATAAAAAAGGGCTGTAATTCCTAAACTGTTAAGGCAATATTTTTGTTAAACCCCTTGATTTAAAGCTGAAACTCTGCACTTCAATCACATCATGATTGACTGAAATTAAATCCACTGTGAGGCTGAACAGAAGCAAAATTATACAAACTCAGTCATTGTCTAAATACTTAGAGACCTGACTGGTAAACAGCTGACCTGGTATGTAAACAATATTCATTTTGTAGTCTACATGTGATTCAGTCCACTAATCCATCTATTTATTTAAACTAAAATTATCTTGAAACATTTTTAACATGAGTTATTCATTATTTAGGTCACTGTCCAAAAAGACCATAAACACATTTATGCCAGAACTGTTTCTTTTTAATCCCCAACCAACCTCTTTTTTGTCTTACCATGCCAGCCCATGGAGTAAGGAAAAGAGACTTCAAACAGATTGTCATACTTGGTCAGTAGTCGTTTCATAATGGCAGCCAGACCTGATAAACAGTAATACAGAGAAATAGATATGATGACTAAATGCAATTAAAGTGGAAAGTAGGAAGGATGGATATATTTACTAGGGAGCATAGTTAATAATGAACTACATGAGGAAGCTGAAGAGAGGATGTAAGAGTGAAAAAAAGAAAAGAAATGTAAATTGAGAAACAAATGTGCAAAGAGAAAAGCTGTGAACTGAAAGATGAAAGATTCATTATTTTTGAGGGGAATGGAAATATAGAAGTCAGACAGATGTTATTAGCACACAAGCTGTTTTTTTTTTAACACAAACTGGACAAGTAGGATCAAAATAGGGATTCAAAGCAGTGATCTGTTTGTATGTAACCATTAGTTTAACTTATATAAAGTATAATATTTTCTTTAATTAAATCTTAATTAATTCAAATTTAATTAAATCTCAAAAATATTTTTTTAACACACAGCCCAAATAAATTTTGTTGTATGTTGGAGAAAAGGTAACGTATTTGCATTTTTAATCAAGTATAATGTCATGTTGATTTTTTTTTTATGTAGAATAGTGCTAACACCCAAAATTTAATAAAGTTAAGTATTATTTTACAAAAATAAATTACTTTACAATAGAGCCACAGAGAGGAGGATTTGACAAATGTATTAAAAAGCAATGCATTTCTATAGTTAAACAGTACTTAAACACAGTAAATACCACTTTATGAGCTTACAGTGTGTGAAAGTGTCTAAAATTATATACTTCCTCTACTTTGAAGATGATACACATCGGCAATCAAACCCGCAGGTTCTTCAATCAATCACAGAGTCACCTCAGAGCACTCTAAATTGCTGTATCGCTCTCTCAGTCACTAACTCTGTAAGTATCTTTACTCACAAACACACAGTCTTAAAACACACACACACTCACCCTCCCTCTCATCTGCTGTCAAGTCATTGATTCTGAGTACATGTCGTCTTGGTAACAGCAACGTCTGATAAGGCCAAGTAGCCCAATATGGAACCACTGCCAGCCAATCAGGACTCTCCACGACGATACGTTCCTAAGAGGATACACATTAACATATTTTAGAGTGTGCGTAGAAATAAAATTATGCATGATAAAGTATAAATATCACTGATAAAAATCTGAAGACAAACGAGGCATTCCAGAGACCTGAAATCACCACATTAAAATTTTTACAAATCCAAATTACTTAAAGTACTGTGCAAAAGTCTTGAGCCACCGCTAATGTCTTTATATTTTGGTTCCAAGCAGCCAGAGTTTCTTACTTGCTTTTTACATTCATTTTCAGTCCGGGCCTTTTACCTGACCATTTTCAGAGGAATGCGTTTTTATTTGTTAAAATACTGACCCAAGGATCATTCAAGCATGAAAAAGGCACTTAATTCAAGGCATGAACCAATGTTGTGTGTACACCTAACAGACAACTTAACTTACTCTCAAGCTCATTAAACTTGTACACACTCTGTTTTTGCCTTATATTCTGTATTTCCATTTGGTGTTAGCACATGTTTCGCTCCACCTATTTCCCATTTTCCTAACAAAATATAAAGAAATTAGGGGTAGTTCAAGATTTTTGCACAATACTGTATACCTTATACAATATCTGTCTAATACTATATACCTGTATATGGTTTGGCTGTCTGGCTATTCCACTGTGTTACAATAACAACTGATAATTTAGATATATTTTACAAACAGAAATATACATGATGCTATGTGGAAACATCCACACTCATGTCAGGTGGACTCAACATATACAGGCTAATTTTAAAGTAATAACTGTATGACACTCATAAACAGCCTTGAAGCTGAATATTTCACATTGCAGAGACAAAGAGAAATGGATACACACTAACACGAACTTGATTAAACCACTTTAGCTTATTACATTTGAAAAAGGAGCTACAAAGTTAAAAAAATAAATGAGAGCATATTTTAACAAAGTGAGTTCAAAATGGTAATACGATGGGTCAGTCAGGTTTGGCTGTCTGCAGCAAGAAGCCTAATCATCATAAATTATTTACATGTAAAATGTGTCTGAAGCCAAGATTTAACAAGCTGATGAATGGGCACAAACAAGACTTGACCTTGCTATTACAATCCTTCTGACTGTAATAACAAGTGTGTGTGTGTGTGTTTTAAATCTCTACCAGGAATCTGATGTAACTCAGCTCCATAGTAATCCCAACAGACTACATGCAATCTTTCTTCTTCTTTTTTTTTTTTTTTGCATTGGATGCTGAGTGTAATCACAAACTAAAATGGAAACGCTGATGTCTGTGTTAGAACACACTGAAAAAAAAGCACAACCCTGATAAATTATCACCTTACAAAGTTCTTTAAGCAAAGATAAGAAGCTAAGATGTCTGTGTGTTGTTCAATGCTGGCAGGTGAACAGTGAATTTATAAGAGCTTATTTGATGGGAAAAGCTGCCTGCTGGAAATATGAAATATGAACAGTGTTGAGACTGGGAAAAAAAAATGTACCAGAAAAAACAAAATCAACAATTATAAGAGATGAGCTCCGTAGAACTACACTCGTGTGTGATACTTCTAATAAGTTTTAAGTGTCTTGTCCCTGTAGTTCAACAGTTTAAATACTGAACATGCTTCTAGCAGCATGTTGTTCACCCTTGTTGCACCTTGTGCATGGTGAGTGCTGAGTTTTAAACCCTGGATTTCCTCCAGGTATTCTAGGCATCAACCACACCAGCAAAAACTAATGTAATGTGACTGATTCTGTCGTCACCCATCACCATGTTTCTAACCTCAGAACTAGAGTTGTTGTGCAATACTACTAAAAAACCTAATTATCAGTAATCACACTTCTACCCAGATAAGAGTCGGAGCTATAATTCACCCACAGGTTTGAACAAGCTTGCCCAGAAAGGCATTAGTGCATAATTAATGGATCTACGGGGAATAGTGTGCTGTTAAATAACTGTGGGGGGAAAACACAAAGTAATCTAACAGAATCACAAAATGTTCAGTTCTCCAAATCAAGTGAGGTTGCTGTATAGAATTCTATTTAGTGCCTAGAGTAATACCACTGAGATCATTGCTTCTGCTTCAACACGTGCATATTATTTATTCATTTTAAAGGGATGAAAATTAACAACAATCTAAAGGAGAAAATTGCACTAATACTGTGAAATGCAAATTATTTAATGAAATCAGCATGTGTCACATTTTATGCTGTTGGCTGTTACTGATTAATTTTTAATCTAAAAACACATATTTTACATGTACATACATAGTTTCTTCTATTTTATTCTACTCACCTTCAATTTTTGCTCTTAAGCCTACTCAAAAAAAATTTTTTTTTTTTTACTTCTTTTGTCTCCTATGCTTTCAACAGAATTACATAGAAGCACAATGAAGATGGAAAAGTGAGAGCCAGGGTGATGAGGGAAGATTGAAGAGGAGGTGTTAGCAAAAGACAGAGAGGAAGCAAATGGCGTCCTAAAAGAGACACTTCACGGACAGCAAATCCCAAAGAGTTTTATTCAATTAGCTTAGAAAGTTTTTGTTTCAAAGTCAAGAGTGTCACCTGGGAGCCGAAGACCAATTCAGACTCCTCTAAACACTGCAGTGTGCCAATTTAAGGTCCTAACCACGGGGTCAGAGAGACGGGAGCAAAGAGACAGAGAGGGAGAGAAGGAGAGAGACGTTAGAAGACGACAAGGATTTCTTGCACACACACACACACTTGTGCTTTCACACTAATTTTATAAAGGTCAGTCCCCATGAGTACCTGTCTAGGGGATTCAAGTGTCTACCCTGCTTTTCTCAAAACCTTAATGCTATCCTCTCTATCTCCCTCACACACAGATACACACTCCCAGTAGAACAGGTCAGCTCATTCCCTGAATGAATCAGAGGCTGTCTGATTTTCTCTTTTTTTCATCTCACCTGCACATCTCTCTCTTTGTGACTCTGCATCTCTGTTTTTGTTTTTACTCTTCTCTCTCCACTCCTCTCCTGTATGCTTCTTTTGTTCTCTCTACTCGTTTCATCTACTTACTTCACTGTCTTCATTTTGCTTTGAGCGTAAACTCCTCTCAGTTAATCTGACACTCTCTCAAACCACTTTAAACTTGAAATGTTTTTTTTTTGACATGTTAAAAAAAACTGCTTTCATTCAGGTGTAGAATACAAATAGAAAAGGATCACTCCTGAGGCAGACCCCAGGTGATTTTTTTAGCTGCATTTTTAGCCTCTAATCAACAAATGAGTGTGATTTATTCCATCTTAGAAGTCTGAGTATAACCTTATTTTTTCTCTGAATTACACAGAAAGTCAGAATTCAAAGATTAAACGAAAATTATAAAAAAAAAAAAAAAAAAATCAGAATTCTGTGATTAAAGTCAAAATTCTGACAATTATTCCCACTTAAAAGTACAAGGACATATTACAGGTGGAAGCCTAAAACTGAAGCTGCAGCATTAGAACAAGAGCAACTGGCAGCACACTTGGGTAGCTTATAGGTGAAGCAGGTTTCAAAAAGGGTTTTAGCTTTGAATATAACCTGAGATTAAGTATATTAAAGTGGCATAAGTAAGCCAGCTCTCCATGGTTTAAGATACTGAGGTAAAAATTCCCTCCTCTGTCATGATTAATTCACTTGCAGAAAGTTTCATGGTTTCTGCCAAGTGTCTGCTCACTAATAAGACATTTGCCAACATGCTAAATGTACTCAGTGCTGTCTTCAGTGGTTACTGCTGCTGACGCTGTACACATGACTGAAAGATCACTCAAATACACCCACACAGAGTTTTCCTGATCTTCAGGCAGGTTGAAGATTGATGCTGCAGCATTATGCTAATGAGCATCTCTGCTGTCCAATCACACGCTTCACTGACTAAGAGACAGGCAGAGGATGTGGATGGGAAATCAAAAGAGAATGGTGAGGTAAAAGAAAAAGAGAGAGGGAGACATGGTGGGAAAGTGTAGTGAAGTAGATGGATTTAGGATGAGGTAAAGGGGGCAGTCATGATGAGAAAAAGCATTTCTAAAAATTTGCTCTTATGTTTTTGTTCATTATTATCATATCCAAAAAAATCACTCAAGTAATATATCAAGCAAATAATTTAATCAAACAGGCCTTCTGAATCATGTAGTATGGTTTAAGCTGCATACTTGATTTGGGAAACCAGATCTGTTGTATATCTCCCTTTGACGCACATATCAGACAAGACATCAAATTCTGGATAGTACATTGAATGCATTTTCCATAACTCTGAGTTTAGGAACTTTGCATCTAATAATAACCTCACCTCACAAGAAAAGTAAAATACAAGTTTTGGGAACATATTTTTATATTACCCAAATGTAATGCGTAAATAAATTATAACATCATAAATATTATTAATGATATTTCAGTGTTAAAAAATAAACTTTAAAAATCTTTTCAAGATGGCTATTACAAAATGTTTCCCATGTTTTAAAAGTAAGAAAAAAAATGTTTACGTGTGTGTGTGTGCTGTACCTTTTTCTCAGACTCTTGTTTGGCGTATTGCAGCAGCAGTGGCTCTCCGTGTTTCTGATAGTATGCCCTCTGACAGCGGTCTGACAGAGCTGGCTCATTAGGAAGAAAGTTGCTGGCCCACACCTATATCAAAGCAGAAAGCCGATGATGATGATGATGTCGATAGATGGCAAAATGTAGAATCTAGAATAACTTAATATATGTGTCTGTGTATGTATCTGTGTGTGTGTGTGTGTGCATGCATGTGATTACACTACAGTCTATTTAGATACTCGAAGGGTTAATAAACGAACCTGGTTACTTTTTCCCACAGCCCTGATTCCAAATGACCACAATACATTTGTTATTTAATAGGGTGATTTATCAATATCACTCAATCAATAAATGTTTTACAGATGCAGAATTCAGGCTTTCAAAATACTTTCATTTTCTTTCAGGCTTTTCACATTGATAAATGGGTTTTCCCCTGCAGCCACAGGCTTTCATTTATTCCAATACAAAGTAAAAATCAGCTCCCAGACACTGAAACTTAATTAAGACAGGTACTTCATCAATGTGAAAAGCACTGGTTGGATTTAATGTACAAGCATCTAAGACCCTGAAAACATATTTTCTCAATCTGCTCCTCATTCAGAACCTTTCCAGTCTGGTTCACAATGCTTGGGCTATTGTGATATACCGACCACTGTCTTCAAGGAAATCCTTGCCTACTCTTAGTGAAATCTGGTTGATATGAGAGGGTCTTCATCTAATGCAGCTCAGGTCATTTTAGAAAATTTCCATAAGCCATAAGATCCCACAGTACATAGACACAAAATTATCTACTGAAGTTGAAACACATTAGAAATCTGCTGTTTTGCTACTGTCTGAGCTCGTCTCACACAACTAATCAAATTGACCAGGGCTGTGTTCCAAATATGGTGCCAAATGCTTCTGTGCCAGATTAAGCAAATAAGCTAATTATAATCTGCTGACAATTGTTGGGCTTTTCGCTTAATTTGTCAACAACTGCCAATCAAGTATTGGAGCTTTAAGCTTTAAGGCTCCTGTGAATAAATATATTTAAAAAGAGACACATGATGAAAATACTCTAGGAATATCAGTTTAAAGCAAAAAAAAAGTAACCGCCCTCTGTCATAGGGACACCTGCCTCCCATTAGGCTTTTCAGGCGTACACCATGAATTTATAATTACAAACCAAATGGCTCCATTTGTAAACCTTTCTATTCAGCCCCTTCCCCTATTTCCTTTTTCTCTATGACTTTATTAGACTCTCACATTATTGTAGAGGAATTTCAGCCCACTCTTCTTTACAATGTTGCTTCAGTTCATTGAGGTTTGTGGGCATTTGTTTACACACAGCTCTCTTGAGGTCCTGCTACAACATTTCAGTCAGGTTGAGGTCTGAACTTTGACTGAGCCATTACAAACACCTCGATTCTTTTTTTGTGCCATTCTGTTGTAGATTTGTTGGTGTGCTTGGGATCACTGTCCTGTTGCATGACCCAATTTTGGCCAAGCTGATTTTTGACACTTTGATCTTGTCTGCCCAAAAGCCATTGTTCCAGAAGCCACGTGCTTTGTTCAAATGCAATTTTGCAAACCTAAACTGTGCTGCCATGTTCTTTTTAGAGAGACGAGGCTTTCTCCTGGCAACCCTTCCAAACAAGTCATACATGCTCAATCCTTTTCTATTTGTACTCTCATGAATTTTAACATTTAACATGCTAACTGAGGCCTGTAAAAGAGGCTGAGATGTAGCTCTTGTTTTTTGTTTGGCTTATTTTTTCCTCTGAGCACTGCATGGTCTGACATCTGACATCCATTCCTGGGAAGATTGTGTTAACACTCCAGACCAGCAAACTGCCACATCCTTAACTTTTATAGAGGTGGTCACACTTCCTGATGATCAATTTATCAAGTGTATTTGATTGTCTGCACCTTGCTGCTGCTTGCACTCTTAATTCCTATGGAACCAGTAATGGTGTACTTAATTTTTCATAGAATACTGTGAAATCTTTTCTTTTTTTTTTGTCCATACATACAAAATATTTAGTTTTTATAATAATTGCACATGTGAAAAAAACACTAAATTAAAACAACTATCTTGATAGTTAGAGACAAACAAATTGTTCAAACTTTGCTCTCATCAGCCACCAACTGGCATTCCCCACCAGGCTGTGTTTACACTAAAGAAAGCATTGGTATTATCTCTGATTGAGAAAGTGAGCATCCCTGGAGAAACTGCTCCAAAACACATGACATATCTGCAGATCACCAAACAAAAGTATTTTTGGGTTTCATAATATACTTCTGAATATCTCAACTTACTGTAACAGTGCATGTTAAGTCAGCACCTAAGGGAACTGTTACTGAGGTTTTGTATAGGAGGCACTGTATTTAATCTTGAGTTTGTTAAGATTAACACTTACCTTCCTGCAAATACTTGTGCTCATTAGTGTGGATGCAGAGTAGGCAGTGCATTGTATATTCATGCTCTGAAGAGTGAAACCTTCACTAGAATATTGATTACATACTGAGCTTTTGGCTGCTTTGTGTGCGTGTGTGTTTTGAGAGTACATCTTTCTACCATAGTGGGCTCTCTCTCAAGTTTGATGGCGTTTTAATATGCATCTTTATTTTACTGGAAACTTTTAGGTCTTCTATAGTCTTGTCTAATTGAAAGTAACATATTTATGGCAGGAGTAGATTTGCAAGTTATATCATTCCACTATATCATGAACAGAGTAATAACCAGAGACATCCTCTGATGATTTAAACACCAGTGCTTTACACTGTATTGAAGATTGCTTTCTGATTTTGTTTTTTACCCAGAATGTAGCGCAGGGATAACACAGACAGGTTTCAACAAATGATTTTCTGCTTTCACTACAAAAATTCTAGTGGGGAAAATGCATAATGGATCCTACTGAGTGTAGGCTGGAGCCTTTCTGTGTGCTGCTTGCATGTCCTCCCTGGGCCTACGTGGGTTCTCCCTGAGTACTCCAGCTTCCTCCCACAGTTCAAAGACATGCATGTTAGGTTAATTGGTGATTCTAAACTGTCTGTAGGTGTGAATGTGAGTGTGAATTGTTGTCTGTCTCTGTCTGTGTTAGACCTGTGACAGACTGGAAACCTATCCAGCGCGTACCCCACCTCTCACCCTATGACAGCTGGGGTAGGCTCCAGGGCCCCTGCAACCCAGAACTGGATACGTGGTAGGAAACAAATAGATGTATGGATGATAATCAGGATTTTCTTCTTTTATTTTTTCCTTTCAGTCAGTTTAAGAGTTCTGCTGGCCTTGCCCAAAACTTGTCATATTAACATGGGCTTGGATTCATGAATAATACTTAGCATGTAATAAAACAAATGCAATAAAGTAATATTTTTAAGCAGCTGGAAGTTATTAATGTTTCCTGGCATGTTGCCTTAAGCCTCGATAAGACCTTGTCCACAATTACTGAGGTAGAAGCTAGATTTATGTTCATATTAATGGCTTTTGGCTAAAGGCTGCACCATGCTTTTTCAAGCATGACCCTGGGAAGATAGAAAGAAACAGACATTGTTATGTTTTTATCAAATGTCCAAATGCTGTTTATCTTCATACTTCCCGGTATGTGCAACTGTGGATATGTACATGCCTGCCAACATCTGCAGTTTTGGGTATATTTGTACACCTGTGTTTTGTGTACATTAATTAATGCACAACAGTAGACCGCTGATTCTCAGAAAGAGGAAATCAGAGAGAACACAGACAAGAAAAATAAAGAATATACAGTGGGGGAAATAATTATTTGATCCCCTGCTGAATTTGTAAGTTTGCTGTCTTACAAAGAAATGAACAGTCTCTATTTTTTATGGTAGTTTCATTTTAATGGAGAAAGACAGACTATAAACCAAAAATCCAGGGAAAAAAAAACAATATAAAAGTTATGAATTGATTTCCATGTCGTTGACTGAAATAAATATTTGATCCTCAAAAAAATAGGAATTAGTACCTGGTGGAGGAACCCTCGCCAAGTACATATCTCGGGAGGGATTTCAGCCTACTCCTCTTTACAGAAACTCTCTAAATCCTTTATGTTTCCCAGCTGCCACTTGGCTACTCAAAGCTTCAACTCCCTGTACAGATTTTCTATAGGACTGAGGTCTACAGTACACCTCTCCGTGACCTTAATGTGCTTCTTCTTTAGCCACTCCTTTGTTGCCTTGGCTTTATGTTTGTGGGTCAATGTCTTGCTGGCACATCTACAGAACATCTACACTGTTCTGGCAAAGGGAAGGAGATTCTCGTCCAAGATTTTATGGTTCATGGCTGCGTCCACTGGCCCCTTAATGTGGTGAAGTCATGCTGTGGCCTTAGCAGAAAAAACAGCCCCAAAGCATGCTTCCACCTCTGTGCTTTATTATAGGGATGGAGTTCTTTGGGTCATCCACAGCATTTCTCTTCCTCCAAACACAGGAGATTGAGCTGATCCTAAATAGCTCAATTTTATCTGATCACAGCACTTTCTTCTGTGAATCATTTAAATGTTTACTGGCAAACTTAAGACGGGCCTGTACATGTGCCTTCTTGAGCAGGGGGACCTTGTGGGACGGTGTAGTGTGGTGCTAATAGTGTTCTTGGTGACTGTGGGCCCAACTGCCTTGCATTGTTTGCATTGGTAAACTCCTCTTGTGCAGTTTTGAGCTCATCCACCACCTTTCTCGTGATCATCCTCACCCCATGAGGCAAGATTGCATGTAGCTCTAGTCTGAGGGCGATTGATGGTCATTATACATTTGTTCCATTTCCAATTAATCACACCAGCAGTTGTCACCTTCTCACCAAGCTTCTTGCTGATAGCCCTGTAGCTCATTCCAGCCTTGTGCACAGCCAATCTGTGAGAGCCAGAATTTTGGCTGGGTTGTAGGGGCTCAAATACTTATTTCACTTAATGACATGCAAGTCAATTTATAGCTTTTATATAATGTGTTTTTTTCTGTATTTTTGGCTGATGTTCTGTCTTTTTACATTAAAATGAAACTACCATAATAATTAGAGGCTGTTCATTAGTTGTAAGTGAGCAAACTAATTGTTTCACCAACTTTAATCTATTCTGGCATGATATAACTTCTAAATAAGTATTATTTTTTAAATATAAATATCAACATCATCAGTGCTTTTACTTCAGCTTCCGAGTTTAACATTTAAAATAAAATATATATTTTGGAAATAAATATGAACCCAATGAATACAGTATCTGGTCCTGAGTAGACTCTGAGCAGTGGGCAATTTAAATTTTCTATATACTTTTAAAAAAAAAAATGATATTACTATTCCAGAGGCATATGTTTTCCTTCCTCCACTTACATAAAAATACATACAGCTCTATTCATGTGAGACCAAAGTTATCAGAAGCAATGCTGCCTCCAGAACATGATTAACATTTTCTGTTCATTATGTCTTAGATCTATGCTTCGTATGTGTTGGCCTGGAGGGGTTGCCTGGCATACAGACGAACACATATTTAAACCACTCTTTTCTTGGACTTTGATGTCTAAAGCAAAGGAAATCTAGTCTGCAGGAAAATCCAAAAAATAAAATAAAATAAAATAAATAATAAAAAGCTCCATCAAAGACTGGATCCAGGTCTGATTCTGAAGTCTTTTGTAGCAGACATGAAAAACAAACTACATACATGTCTTTTTATCTACTTACATTTATACAAGTGCACTAGGAATTTTGTGTATAAAAAGTACATGTATCGTCCTTTACTTTCAACACACTTGGGCTATCTATGATAATGCAGCCCTGTTATTCTGAGGTTACATACTGCCATCTATTGGTCATTTCTATATTTCAGCTGCAGAAAACTGAAGCACAGACTTGGTTATGGTTTAGCTTCTATCTGTGTAGTGATGAGTCAAATATTTATTTTATTTATTATTATTTTCCATTGATTGCCAAAAGGGAAGAATCTTAGTCAACCAAAATGTTATTACAGCTTAAGAGTTTGTGATAACAAAGTTCTAGGCAGCTCTGTTTGCAACAAATTACTTTAATTATCTTTTTTTTTTTTTTTTAATTCAACTGAGCACTGTTTACCAGAGTTAAACATCTTTATGATTTTGTCCCCGTTGTTTGTTCAACATCACTTTGTTAAGTGGCAGTTAGACAGGAAATGCTTCCCTCTCTCAGATGTTAGTTCTGCCTTATTGGACAGGAAAACATGAGGACAAGAAAAGTGTCAGTATGTGATATTGATGTGACTGTCTCTAAAAGGAAAAAAAAAAACAGTAAAGGAAAAATAGCAGATAGACAAATATAGAGTTGTTGAAGAATCAATTAACAACTTCTATGCTGAGGTTTGTCTGGCTGATTTTTTTTTTTTTTTTAAATCACCTCTCAACTGCATTGTTATAGACTTGCAGCTCAAATGTGCAAATTGGCCAGATTTGTATTGCAAATGTGTGATAAGAGAATTTAAGGTGTTAATGCCGCAACATGAACAAAGCTGGAATGAGTGCATGCATATATTCCTGTACTTATTCTCACTGTGAGAACATTTCATTTATTAACAAGAAGTACTCTGAGAGTGGAAACCTCCGCCAAGGCAGCTCATCCTCTGGGCAGTATTTACTTTTAAGGGAATAATATCTATTTTGTATGTATTCATTTAGTTTTCTTTGTTATTTTTGAACATACTTGAAGACGTTTGAGGTGCGATAAAAACGAGTGCAAAATGCTGGCTTTTGTTATTTGCCCTGTTGAAACCAATTTTAATATACTTGACATAATTTTGAGTATAATTCGTTTTTAATTTTTCTTTAATTTATGCAGAGTCATTGTCTTTCTTATGAAAATACTTTCTTAAACCTGTTAACTGGCCACGCGTTATGTAGTTTTTTTCAGGTTATTTTGGTGCTGCCAGATATAACCAGGGTTATTATAGTCAACGAAAACGAATGAAATAACAAAAACTGAAATTGAAAAAATATTGTCGTTAACTGAAATAAATAAAAACTAAAATTAAAAGGAAAAACGATAACTAACTAAAACTGTGTTGTGAGTTAAAAAAAAACTAACTAAAATTATAGATAAAATGACCTTCCTTTCCTTGTTTGTCATTTTATTTAAAAGCCTTGTGGATTGATCATTTTTCCGCTCTCCGAGTTTCAGCTGGGAGCGCCGTCGGGCAGCTGTGTGCGTGCTGCGCTCACCGAGCCGGTCCTCAAAGTAATGGGGTCTGCCGAGAAAGCGGCAGAGTCCCATATGGAGTTTCTTTGAGTCCGATAATACAGATAGAAGAGTGTCTTGTTGTGAATGATGAAAAATGTATGGAACACGTCTCAGTGAGGAAAAAACACCAACATCAAAGTCCACCTGAGAAGCGCACACAAGGCAGCTACTGAAACCGCTCTGAACCGGAGAAATGTGACTGCTCCTCGCTGCCACGCAGCCGCAACGTTGTGATGAACCTGTTCCGTCCTTGTGTGTTTCTGGCCACTTTATCAGTGAGAGAATAACAATCAGGAACAATCAATATAAGGACTCACAAATGTCAACAAATTCCTGGAGGGAGACTGCTAAAACTGTCGGAATGGACGCGAGGGAATGAAGAAAGTGAAAAAAACAGGGACAAATATGTTTGCAGCCAAAAAAACTGAGCACAAAGAGCGAGGACCAAAAGAAGTCACAGCCGGCACCGCATATAAAACACCAGCATACGACTGTAAGGTAATGAGCACACAATCCAGCTACACAAACAGAAATGCGACATGAGGTCGGCCACATATCGAGCATCTAACCAAGCTAGCTCCAAAACAGAAGCTGTTGTTAATCTGCTGCACTGACGCCGAACTTTATTGGGAGTTTATTGTAGAATTTATTGGGTTTGGGAGTTCATGTTTTTCTTTGTTTTTCCCTGTTGATGTTCATGTGTGTCATTAATATTAAACACAATTAGCACTTATTGCTGCTGTCTTGTGAACAGTTGGTTGTTGAATAAATTCCTTTAAAGAGGATCTTTTGTTGAGCTTTTATTACACATGAGTCACTCTTGTACCTTGAATCTTACACCTGACAAAGTATGAAAAACTAAAACTAATACTGAAACTAATGAAAATAAACTAAAACTAAGCAATAAACCAAAAATAAAAACTAATAAAAACGAGCGAAACCACTCTGAAAACTAATTAAAACTAACTGAATTAAAGAAAAAAAAGTAAAAACTAACTAAAACTAAGATCAGAGGTCACATGTGATATGATATTTGGAAACTATGATGTGATATTTAGAATCCCCATTTCCAGTTTTTTTAATGCATTTTAAACTTGCTTGTTGTTACTTGTAACAGCACTTTGGACAATGGCATTGATTTTAAAGTGCTTTACAGAGTTGAGTTGATTTGAGTTGAGTCTTAAATGTCGCAATACAAACAAAGGCAGTAGAATTTTAAGCATAGTTTTAAAGCTAAAAGACATTTTATGAAAGTTTGACCTTATTTAACCTTGAAGAAGAGGTCAGAGGTCCAGAGTAACATTCAAAATCCCCATTCTGCCTATATGTTGCCAATACAAACAATGGCAGTAAGAAACATACTTTTAAATAGCTCTATATAGTATTATTATCACTTTGCCCTTAAGTGCAATCTATCGACCTTGAAGGAGAGGTCAGAGGTTAAATGTGACATGATACTTGAAATCTTTATATACAGTAATCCCTCACTTATCGCAGGTGTTACGTTCCAGGACCACCCGCGATAAGTGAAAATCCGCGAAGTAGGGACGCTATATTTATTTTAATACTTATACATTATTTTAGTAGTTATA
>JASGAU010360316.1:0-15580 GCA_030220045.1 Australoheros facetus | reverse complement strand
AGACGGCAGAGTCACGCCCCTCTGCCGCTTTCGGCACCTGGTTCCTGGTTTCAGACCAGCTAGGGCTCTTTCCCACCAACAGGGTTCCGGAGCCCGAGCCGTAATTTGAACCGTTAGGCGGGTTTCCCACCGCCGAAGCACTCGGTGCTCGGCCGAAAAACGGGTTCAATTCCGGCCCCGCAAACTAGCTGGTCCCAGCAGATCAGCAGTTTCTGAAACACTCAGACCAACCATGGCACATTAACTTTCTTCTTTATTCTGATGCTCAGTTTGAACTTTAGCTGGTCGTATTCACCACGCCTACATGCATAATTGCACTGATTGCTGCCACGTGATTGGCTGATCAGATATCCGTGTTAACAAGGAGCTAAATAGGTGTACCTAATGAAGTGGACAGTGACCTCCTGAGAAGCGAAGCTTCAGATTTTCACTGCAGTTTGGAGAAAGCTGCAAACTGAGAAACATTTGCCCACAGGAAATCTCAACACGTCTCCACGTCAGGGACGTGACGTTTCCAACAACTTTCATCCACTTGATCCTGAGACCAGCTTCAACCAGCCACAGGTGGAGGTTCTCCTGCTCACAAACTTTTACATGTGTCTATTGAGCCTGAAATCACGTGACCAGAAACTCTTACCTCATGATGCAGGTGGAAGCTCCTCTCTGCTCCTCCGCCGGTTCCTCCGCTCCTCTCTGCCCCTTCGCGCACTGACCCAGGGCCTTCAGCCTCACGCGTGACGTGTGATGAGAGTCTGGCGTCATCACGTGCCATGTGAGAGGCAGGCTGAAGGAGCACCAGCGCCCCCTGGTGTTTAAAAGCGGCTCAAACTGACTGTTTGCAGCTACCAGAGTTCAGTCAAAAAAGAACCATTTAACTTCTTGTCTCTGATTTTACTGAGTAAAAGTACTTCATTGCATCCTGTAATAATAATAACAATAATATTTTTTTCTGTATATCAGATACATTTCTTCTGTTATTATTTTCTTATCTCTTATTTTTTATATTGTTATATTTTTATTTATTCGTTACTATTCCTATTTATAGTGCCATTCATATATAGTCTTTAGCATTATCTCTACTTCTGTAAAGTGCTTGAAATCTGCTACTCGACAAGTTGATTTCCCCCAGTGGGATCGATAAAGATGTCTGTCAATAACTAGACACTAGACTCGCCCTTTCCCACCTCCTGCCTGTGGCCTCGGGTTCAGGACAGCATCGTGGAAGATGTCTCGCAGCAGGAGGAGCTATGCTCAGGGACACAGGTGTTTTTACCTGTGATGCTATGGTGACCAGGTATTCAGCCTCCACGTTTTGGCCGACTCTAGTTTATAAATGTGAACTCGTGTTTTAAAAAGCGAAGACGCACCCAGCTGGAACCTGAGGTCAGTGCGAGCAGAGTGAAGCCTTTCTGCGCTTCCTCAGACCCCCCAGCTTCTCTTTGATGATGTTTCCTCTGCTGAGCTCAGCTGGAAGGAGGACGTGGGAATAAATGTTTGTGTCTGAGATGGTCTGGAGGAGCGTTACGCTGTGGATTTAATGCAAAGTCGGTTCATAAATGTTTTATTTGCAGCTTTTAGCGTTTCTTTATTTTGATCTCCGATGTTCTGCTCTGTGCTCTTGAACATGGTGTCTGTAACATGTTTGATGATGAGCACAGTCTGAAGCAGTAAAGGCTTTCTCTTCATACTTCAGGAGCAGATGAGGTCGTTTTGGTATATTATGAGCTGCCACTGGGGGGCGCCACCTGCCCAGATGCACAGACCTCACCTTTGCTACTTTCCCACCGCCGAGGAACCGGTGCTGGTGCTGGTTTCAACTGAATTTATGTTATTACTGCCCCCCCACACAGTACCTTTGCGGCCCACACTTTGGGAACCACTGCAGTTGAGTATTTAACACTGTGTTTCTTACTGCTGTTGTTTATACTGACAGCACACAGGAAATGATGAAATGTTGAAGGTTTATGGAGACTCTGAATATCACAAATATCATATTTGACCTTTGACCTTTTACAGTTCACCTCTACTTTTCTTTCAAGCTGCCCCCAAATGAGTTTTGTTAAGCATGAAGACAGGAACTCCCGTGGAGCTGCTTCTATGAACATATCATAGTTCTCATACAGCCTGAAGAGGCAGTCATCCCTCTGTTCGGCCACACATTTCTGATCACACAGAAATTGATATTTCACAGCTGCAGGGAAAAGTTTAGGCCGACCCGAGAGCGGATGTGACATCACAGAGGTGGTTTTAAAATACAAGTGGCCTTTTTCAGTTTCAGCAGCACACTGATGCTGCTGAAACTGAGTGAGTACAGGTGGGTACAGGTGAGAGCAGACTGAAGAAAGAAAAACGATCAGATAGAAAGGAGGGAGGGGTGTCACGCTTTAATACTGACATGTCAAACGTCTAGGGCGCACCACGTGACCACGTCCTACCTTCAACCCCCCCCCCCTTTCTGGGTGTAATATGAACCCTTGTTGCCACAGTGACCCGGAGCCCAGCAGCTCAGGTGTGTGCAGTCACCTGTCTGCGGACTTTTCCAGCTTCTGCGGGGTGACCCCTCTCTCTGGAGGTGCTGGGGGCGCTGGGGTGATGGAGCGGTCTCCTCCCCCGGCTCCTGCAGTCTGCTGACCAGCCTCCCCTGGCCTCCCTCCCTTCCTCCCACCGCCATGCCGAGCCGACAGAAGCAGCTCCTCTTCTCCGTGTCCGGGATCCTCGGCTTCTCCTGCGCCGTCACGGCCGCGGTGGCCACCGGCCTGCCCTACTGGCTCAGCGGGGCCGTGCTGTGCCGCACCGGGGCCGAGCTCGTCAACGCCACCGGAGCTGAGCTGGACAAGTTCGTGGGCGAGCTGAGCTACGGGCTTTTCCACGGGCAGAGGGTGAAGCAGTGCGGCCTGGGAAGCAGAGCGTCGCGCTTCTCCTGTGAGTGATCATCAATGATTCAGCGCACAATGAATAATTCACAGAGCTGTCCATCAGCCGGAGGCTGGGAAAGCTCCACTGTGACCCGCTCATGTCCAGGCTTTAATAATAACCAGGCTTTAATAATAAACAGGCTTTAATAATAACCAGGCTTTAATAATAACCAGGCTTTAATAATAAACAGGCTTTAATAATAACCAGGCTTTAATAATAACCAGGCTTTAATAATAACCAGGCTTTAATAATAAACAGGCTTTAATAATAACCAGGCTTTAATAATAAACAGGCTTTAATAATAACCAGGCTTTAATAATAACCAGGCTTTAATAATAACCAGGCTTTAATAGCCCATCCCAGGCAGGTGATTGTAGCGAAGTAAAAGTGTGAAAATATTTGACCTGAATGAGAGTTCTTCCTAAACATAAAGCTGGAGGACATGTCTGTGGTTATACACTGCAGGGCAGTCAGACAATCAGGACAGGGAGGAAGTGAAGCTGATGACTAACAGGAAGCGGGCAACAATAACAAAACAGAAAAACACAAATAAACTCAACACAGAGCGACAGAAAGAAGCCACGGAGCGAGAAACTGAGAAAACTCAAAGAAAAGAAGCAATCAGAGGATATTTAATAACAATTCAGTCCATAAGCTCAGGACCACGACACGTTTACAGTCTTTTCTATTGTTCACAGGTGCTGCACCTTAATTATGATACATTCAAATAAAAAATGCTTTGTGAACACTGCTCACTGTCCTGGAACTGATCTGAGCTCCTTACAGCTCTGACAGTGCGCTGTCTCTGCCTTCACTCATAGGTTTATATTGGAGCTCTGCAGGTAAACTCTACAGGTAAGCTCTGATTGTTTGGCTTGTACAAAGCTGCAGATAATCATTTACAAACCTTATTAACATTTATTCATCGACATTAACTGAAGCTGAGCGCTGGCACAGGAAGGAGCTTCCAGGCTTCATGCTGAAGCTCCTCTGAGGCTGCTCGCTGGACCAGTGCAGGCTCATTACTGGTCCCAGTTAGCGGGAGCAGCCGTCCATCCCTAAAGAGGTTTCTGCTTGACTGCATCAGATCTGCTGAGGACAAACAAAGCTGCTCTGTTCCTGCAGGATCTCTGTCCATCCCTGACAAACGGCTCATTCACAGTAAAGCTGCTTCTTCTAGCAGCCATTCCTGAGCTGCAGCCAGCCGGTGTGGAAGTGCAGCAGAGCTCTGAAAACCACGCGCCCCCTTCTCTGGGTTCATTCTGATATTACGATGATTCACTTGTTGAGGCTGATGCTTTCTATTTAAAATAAAAAATATGTAATGGAAACTTTGAATGACTAAACTGAATTCAAAGGTTTTGTTTATTTATTGTCTGTGGTCTGAAAGACGCCACTGTTGGAGTTACAGTATAAATTCCATTCTGTTTATTATGAATTATCATATCTTCTGTTTGTATGCTTTTGTTTTATGTACATATGATACTGTTGTTTTTATGTTTGAAATGGAAACACGTGGTGACATTTCTTACAGAGGAAGTTGTAGTTACCTGCAGGCTGTTTCAAGCCTACAGAACACACAGAGACACGTGTCTCATATACGCCATGTTACACATGCACATTCAGTCAAAACAGTACTGGTGTACATCCCACCCAGGCAACAGGCTCCATGAAACTGTTGCTAGGATACGGATGAAACATCCAGAGACTTCTTCATAATTTCAGGAGACTTCAGTCATGCTTGTCTCCTCCCACCTGAGTGGAAGCCATGCTGAACCACTCTGATTAGAACATCTTGAAATCGTTGGTACCCGCAGCCGTCAGGCTTTCCTCCCACAGACTGTCAGACCGCTCCCTCTGGGACCATTAAAGTCATTCTTAAGAAGTCCGCTGGGTGTCGGCCCGATTCGTCTCTGGAGCCGTCGAGTTGTTTGTGGGTCGTTTTTGAGCCTTTTGTGGGACATTGTGTTGTTTCCTGAATCACACTGTGGTTGTTTCTGTTTGCCAGTCAGAGCGAATCCTTCAAATGAGCAGCTGAACTTCCTGAGGATGGTGGAGAGGTGGAGCACGCTGTGGATTTAAACAGACTGAATGGGCAGAGGACACACTTAGCGTTGTCACTATTATCTGATTTATTTTCTCAGATTATTCACATTTTGACAGTGTTAAAGATTCTTTTTTGTTTATTTTGTACTGATTCATCATATTTCTTGTAGCTCTTTGTGCTGTTTGCACTTGTGTCTGTTTTCAGTCTCTTGGTGGTGATTCTGATGTTTGACCCTCTCTCACTCTCTTCCAGTCTTTCCCGACCTCCTGAGCGCCATCCCCACAGGCCTCCATGTCACTATCATCTTCTTCTGTGGTGCTGTGGTCCTCTTCTCCACTGTGGCCACTGGCTTCTTCTTCTTCAACGCCTTCGGCAGACCCTACGAGACTCTGCGAGGCCCCATGGGACTTTACCTGTGGACCTTCATCACCTGTGAGAACCAAAGCACACCATTATACCAGAAAATAGGCTTCACACTGTCAGCCAATGGGAACAAGCTTTTCTTTCTATTGTAATCCGTTTAAATATAATTCCATTTTATTCATATAGCGCCAACAACAGTAGGCTCGAGGCGCTTTATACTGTAAAGACCCTTCAATAAGCGAGAGAAAGCCCCGTCTCATTTGGCCTCCATCATACAGCCAGTCCTACAGATCACAGTCAGATCAAACTGGGTATAAAAACACTCACAACAAGACCGAGACAGAGGAGAGCAGAGGAAGGAGAGTTGAGCTGAAATGCATGCTGGGACAGGAGCCAAATTCCCTGTGACCCCCTTAATGAGGCATAAAATATGGATGGATGAGTTCAAAGTAAATTTAAAGAGGATTGCAGATGCAGACAAACAGCCTGATAACAGAGCCCGAGGCAGGAGAGAGATGAAGCAGGAGGGGGTGGCCTGAAGCTGTTCAGTAAGACACAACAATCCTCTGCTCATTTCCTCCTTCACCGGCTTCATTTCACTTAATCTGCCGCTGCAACCACAGACCCCAATTAGTGCTGAGTAGCATCAACTTTCAAAGTCGCAGCACACCTCTTAGTTCAGGGACTCCAAAAAGCCCAGCAGACAGCTAGCAGCTACAGCCGCCTGTGTCTCCATCCATCTGTCAGTCACAGAGGCCACGCCCCTAATAATGCAAACTTTATTTAAACAGGTGAGTTATTCCTCCCCCCTGCAGCTGTTATGAAGGGGAAATTAGACCAAAGCAGTTTGTGTATCCAGCTGTAAACATGTTTATTTCTGGAGCCTCTGCTGGACTCCAGGGGAACTGCAGGTTGTGGTGTTTCTGTGCTGGCGTCAGAGTCTGATGGTTGGTCCAAACCTGTGATCCACCTCCTGTCTGACAGAATCAAAATCAGCAGAGAACTGCATAAATGAATGAATCATGAGACTTCAGAGTCCTCTGAAGCTCCAGCTGAGCTGGAGAGATGAAACCCTTCTGAAACCAGGAGGCACAGTGAGGGAACCTTCCTCACATTTAACACGTGAACTCCATCACGGTTTTTGGCTTCTAGCTTTAGATGACATCATGTCTTCTTCTGTTGTGGTCTAATTGCTCTGGATGGAGATTTATCTCCTCCAGCTGTTTGAAAACATGAATATGAGTCACAGTTATTTTCCTTAAATCTACTCAAATTTGGAGGCAACTCAGTTCCTGATGTTGGTTCTGGTTCATCCCTGAGGTTTGATGACTCGGTTTGAGACTCTGTGAAGCCCATTTAAACTGTTGCAGAAAGCATGTCTCTGTGTAAGCAGAGCTGTCTGAGATATGATGGTTTGTTGGGACAGCAGAGGTCAGAGGTCAGCCTGACTGGTCCTGTCTGTGTTTGTCTGCAGGTATCAGCAGCTGCCTCGTCATGATTCTGTTTGCTTCAGAGGTGAAGCTCAATCATCTGTCCGAGCGGATCGCCAACTTCAACAATGAGAACTTCATCTTCCAGACGTACACTGAGCGCTACGACCAATGCTTCTGGCTCTTCTTCCTCATCTTCCTCCTCCAGGGACTGAACGGCCTGCTGGTCCGACTGGCGGGAATCCAGTTTCCCTTCCAGGAAAGCAAAGAGGTGGACCTGAGCGGTGGAGCGGCCGACCTCATGTACTGAGACAAAGAAAGACCATCAGCTGGGAAAATTCACAACCTGAACTCCAGACTTTATCCGACTGATCCGTCACATACAACTTCCTGTCTGAGAGACATAAAAAACTGGAACTTTGAGCACTGAGACGACTCAACCACGTGCTGCTCTACTATCAGATCTGAACTTACAAACGCCCAGTGTTTGTAAGTGTGAAGAGGTTTCCATCAGTAACAGCAGCGGGACCTTCTGGAGTTCGATTTGAAGACTTTGAGCTGGTGGACATCAATCATGAATCTGAAAAAAAAATGAACCCATCAATTAAGAGTACTAAACATAAACAGTTTGCATACTTTTATAGATTAATTGAGACGATTTTTGGGAAACCTTCTTTGATGATGACAGATGTGAGTGTACTCTAGATGTAGGTCTGTGGTTTTCTCTCTTTCTTCGTTTATTAGCAGACTGGTGAAAAGTTGGTGGGTCAGGAATGCTGTTTAAGTTCTTCACTGGTTCTGTGCAGCACATCCTTCTCTGAGCTGTTCTTCTTGTATTTCACTGATCACGACGGCTTCCTTTTACTGCTGCAGTCCATTAAACCAGTCAACCAACACCAATGAGCGGAGATCTTTACTACGAGTCTGATCCAGTGTATTTATTGACCTTAATGTTGTCCAGAGTACAGGCCAAAAGAGGCTCCTGGAGATCCCATGGTATTGTTGGTTTATTTGGAAAAGCGTGCCTCCAGATAAAGGAAATGTCATTCTGTGAATTCTGTGGGATGACACCTTCTAACCCTAACCCTGTTAGAACAAATTACTCCTAGGAGATGTTCTCCATAACTGTCTGTCTGAGATCTGTTTGCTGACATTTTTGTTCAATCAGATCTTTGAGGCTTTTCTTGTATGTTTTGCTTCTTTCAAAGACCCACAAACCTTTCAGGTGGATTCAGATCTGGATTTGATCTGTTCAGAGCACATTTTTCCCAAAGCCGCTCTGTGACTGCACGATCGCTGGATGATCGCTGGCTCTGATGTTCTTCTTGGACAGTAAAGGCTTTTTCCTGCAGGGCAATATGTGGAATCTCTTTAGGATTATAGACACGGCACTTTGACTTATTTAGTCTTTTTAATGTTGCATGTTCCACCTCTCCACTAACCTTAGACAGTTTGCCTGGTCAGAAACAACTATAGTGCTATTCAGGAAACAACAATGCCCCACAAAGGGTTAAAAATGACCCAGAAACAACCAAACGGCTGAAGCGGGATGTAGTTTAGTTAGAATGTGCTGGAGTAGCCAGCCCGCTTCCTCTCAGTGGAATGACTCATTTTAAATGATTTTGAGATCTTTTTAAATCCATCTCGTCAATTCAATTCAAAGATCTTTATTGTCCCCTAAGGGCAATTATTTCCACAGGCAGTAGTACCGAAAGAAACATAAAAACAGTTCTACCATGACAACATATAAAATCACAACAAATCATTTAAAAACCCGATTGCTCTGTTCGTCTGTCTGTTCGTCTGTTCATCCCACATCTAGGCGCCCGATATCTGCGTCCAGAAGGAAGCAGCCTTAACCCCTGGTGCAGTGGGTGGTCTGAATCCACTGACCTCACCTTATCTACATCAGTGAGGTTGCTCAGGGCTGTGCCAGCAATTTTCAGGACAGCAGCAGCTTATTCCTGTTCTTAACGTTTAAAAATCCGAACCCACAGATGAAATTAAAAGTAAGAACAGACTCAATAAAACCTTTTCATAAACGTAGAGTCCACATTAAAACCACAGAGCTTGCGATAAAAGCACATCCTCTGATGAGCCTTTTCACAGAGTGAGTCTACATGGGCTCCAAAGGTCAGCCTGCCGTCATGGATCGTTCCCAGGAGTTTGTACTGGGTCACGACCTCAACATTTTCCCCAGAAATAACCACGGGCACAGTGACTGCACTGTCTTTTCTAAAATCAACGACCATCTCCTTTGATTTGGAAACATTTATCTTTAAAGAGGAGGATTCGCAGCAGTCAGTGAAATCTCTGACCAGGATCTGGGTCGTCACTGCTGAGGAGGGACAGGATCACTTTAACATGTGGTGCTGTGGATACTGGCTGTGACAATCATTGGTATATAAAATAAATAAAAGGGGTGAAAGAACACAGCCCTGAGGAGACCCAGGAGAAGAAAATAGGACATCAGAAAGAACTTGGCTGATCCTCTGAGAACGTACAGTTATAAAGTCTATCAGCCAACATATGAGGCCAGAGTCAATACCACAGAAACACTGTAATTTCTTAGTTGAATACAGTTAAAAGCAGATGAGAAATCAATAAAAAGTAACCTGGCAAAGGTTTTTGTGCCTCCAGATGTCTTAAAATCATGTTTAAAAGGGTTCCCGTTGTGTCCTCCACTCCCCTGGCTGACCGATAAGCAAACTGAAGTGGGTCTACATGTTCTTTAACTTTAGATAAAAGGACTTCCTCAATAATCTTTTGAAATGATGATGAAGTAAGGGCAACAGGCCTGAAATCATTCAGAGACTGAGTGGCCTTATTTTTGGGGACAGCAACAATGACCCTGTGGGTCTGCAGAGACGTGTTGAAAAGAAAACGCTGCCTGCCAGCTGATACCTGAGCTTTCCCCTCCTTAGAAAAAGATCAAAAACAGTTCCTCTATCAGTGTGTACTGTGACATCTGAGGCCACGCTTTTAAAGCCAGAAAGCTCCTCGGTAAAATCATAACTATTAAAATAATTATAAAAGCTATTAAAATCATTAGACAAAAGCAGGCAAGGAATTAAAAGTAATCAAAGTCCTTTCAGTTGGCATCCCCATCATAGACTTAACCCCGTCCCAAGCCAGTCGAGATTATTGGACCTAAACATGTTCTCCACCCTCTCCTTGTAATTCACTCTGGTTATTTTCATAGACATTCACAAGCCTTTCTGTGAAGGCCTCAGAGAGCTCTTTAGATCTTTACATGATGCCACCACAAACGCCACCAGCAAAGAGAACAGCAGAACATCGATGTCAGAGGTTCCACTGCCTGAAGAACTCCTCATGATTCACACCTGATTCTAACTGATGGGTTTGGTGGTAAATTTTTTTAAGGAGCATCAAATATTCACTTGTCCAAATACATCAAAAAGTCATCAGTTTCCATGGTAATGGTCTTATTTTTGTACATCATCTGAAAGCACAAATATACAAATACTGTAATTCTTCTTAAAATACTCACAGCAGCTACATGTCATTATTTTTTAATAAAAGCAAGTACAAAGCAGGACCAAGGTTTCTGACCTGCTCTGATGTCTGACCCCCTATGAGCAGCACTTGGTGACAGTGGGAAGGAAAAACTCCCTTTTAACAGGAAGAAACCTCCAGCAGAACCAGGCTCAGGGAGGGGGGGTCATCTGCTGAGGGGGGGGAGAGAGACAGAGATTAATAATAACTAATGATTAAATGCAGAGTGGAGTATAAACAAAGTAAAAAGAGGTGAATGTTGAAGAATGTTGAACACTCAGTGCATTATGGGAACCCTCCAGCAGCCTAGGCCTATAGCAGCATAACTAAGGGAGGGTTCTAACTGCTTTATCATAAAGGAAATTGATTATTGATTACTCTTTTAAACTACTTATTTAAACTGTTGTAAATGACTCGTTGACCTATAATCTGTGAACCATGTGTCAAACATATCTCTCATGAATGATATCAGGTCATTTTGAGTGAGAAACAGCATTTCTATCACAGCTGCACTCAGTTTTTTTTAATCAGGGTAAAAACAGAAATCTGGCTCAGAAGGCTGCAGAAATCACAACGAATATAACATCACAGGTCTATAAAGATATTTGAAGTGGCCAAAATGTGCTGGATTGGTAGGTAATTTCTTCATTTGATATATAAGTAAATCATGCTGACTGCACTCTGTTTACCAATATAAGCAAAGACAACATAAATAAATGCTGCCTCAACATAAAAATGACAACCAGGAAACGAGGGCGAGTCGGCCGTGTTTAAGGGCAGCATTTCCTCTACTACATACCCACTTACTGGTTTGTACCGAAGTCCAGCTTTTGTTGTTTGGGTGCTGGGGGGCTCCTGCATTAGCCGCAGCTCTGCTTCGCACCAACCTTGTACAACTAACCTTGATGTTGTCATCTTTAGCTGACACAAACTCACAATAGTGCCTGAATTTCCAGCTAGCAAACCCGCCTCTCTCTCCTCCCTCCATTGTTTCCGTTTGTGTCGCTGTGCTGTTATTGTCCTCCAATCTTATTGT
The DNA here is from genome assembly GCA_030220045.1 of Australoheros facetus. Taxonomy (NCBI): domain Eukaryota; kingdom Metazoa; phylum Chordata; class Actinopteri; order Cichliformes; family Cichlidae; genus Australoheros; species Australoheros facetus. Next base: position 4,272 of record JASGAU010360316.1, on the reverse strand, counting down.
ACATCCTCTATAATGACAATAAAGGCGTTCTATTCTATTCTATGATGAAAACGGGACTTAATTGTCACATCGGCCAGACGTCACTCCCCGAGACACAAGAAGAAAGCAAAAATACATCTTTGTACTGATGGAAATGACAAAAATAATAACGCAGTGTTAAGTTACTTTAATGGGATTACTGGACTGCAAATAGTAACGCGTTAGATAACTCGTTACGGAAAAAAGTAGTCACATTACTGACATCACTGCAAATATGAGCAGCAAATATGTGTGCAGTTTGTCATACAGTGTGTCTGAAGGTCCAGCTGCTGTATTTCCAGAATGAGAGAGAAGGTGGAAGAGAGAGAGGTTCTGTTTAAAGGGAAGGACTGCTCAGGGACCTCTGATTACCTGGAAGCTTAAAGCTAACGTGTAATGTCCTCCTTTTAAATCAGATCTTGGATCTGTGTATGTGTGAAGTCATGAGCTGAGGTATACAATATTTCAAAAGCTAAGATAGCTCTGAAACATCTGCTTCCCGCTCTCTGAATTCAGTTCATCCCCACAGAGCTGATCTCAGCTGCACACAAAGAAAATCTACTTTCAGTAGAAACCTGTGATTCTTTTCCCCACGCGGAGCCACTACAACCGATCTTTGGGTTCCTCCACCTGCTGGATCCACTTTAACCCCCCCCTCTTATTCTCAGCTCAGTTAGCTTTGCTGGTAGAAACATTCTCAAAGAGCTGCTTTTACTTTCTTACTCTGAGTACATTTCACAGCCTGTACTGAGTCAGTACTTCAACTTTTACTTCTACTTAACTACAGAATGTGTGTACTTTTTTTTGGGAACCTGTAATGAGGTGAAAACTGAAACTTTGGATTGAAGCTCACCTGTTTGCTGGTGCGGCCTTGAACATGAGGCCCATTAAGGCGGTTTTGCTGCAGGACGGTCTGATGAGGCCTTCTTTGCCCCCTGCAGCGACATCGAGCCGGTCCGTCCGTCTTTGGACGCGTTGACAGAGCAGACTGAATCGGGCCTGAGCAGACCCGGATCCTCCTTTGAAGAACACGACTGCGTGGTCCTGCAGGGGGGCAGTGTCCTGTTGTTTCCACTGTGTTTAATGCAGGTGTCTTGTTTAATAGGCCGGCCAATTAAAGGCCAGGATTTCATCCCGCTGATGGCAGAGTGCGGCTCAGCTGGACCCCCTTCAATACACGTTATTTTAAGCCCTGTTCAGCAGTCTGAAGCATGAAAGCTGGATTATTTTCGGTAACAGGGGAGAGCTGGAAGCAGAGAAGCGTTTATGAACACGTCTGACTGATGCATCCGGCATCAGTCAGTTTAAAGGTGGACACTTCAGATTACGGCTTAGCCAGGGTCATGTGGTCACTGTGGGTCAGGACATGAATCCTGCTTTGCTTCAAGCTTTTCTGGCCAGGACACGTCTGAATGATCTCCCCAGCACCAAAACCACTGCAGAGATGTCTTCATAGGAGATCTTATAAGATGAGATGAGATGAGGATTCTTTATTGTCATTGTTATTTCTATAACAATAACATTTAAAAGTGCAATTCTCTGTGCAGACAAGAAATAGAAAACACAACCATCACACCACACTGTTGCATTTATATGATATACAGCAGTGTTATATTTAAGAGAGCAGGATCCTCTCATTTACAGTGCAGTGATGCTTTTGGATCAAACTGCTCCTCAGCAGGTTTGTCCTGAGTTTAAAGTCAGGGATCTCCTTCCTGAGGGCAGCAGCTCGGTGTCCTGAGTGGCAGAAGGCCACCAGCTTCTTCTGGGAGAGGTGGTCCTTCCTGAGAAGTCTAAGGAAATAGAGTTAGCACCTCAGATCAGGTCCTCCTTGTTCTGCACGCCCAGGAACTGAATGTTACACTTTCAGCCCTCGTTGCTGTGCAGGGACCGGGTGGCCGTATTCTGCCAGGCTGGAGCTGGACAGCCGCTCCACCTCGGCTCTGTATGCCCTCTGAGACGAGTCTGACCACCTTGGTGTTGGTATTACGTGGAAATAATAATAAGTGAATATCAGTTGATCGTTTGCTTTAATTCCTCTGAAGCTGGTGTGCGTTAGGCTGAAACAGCAGGAAGCGTGCACTCATCATCTCTTTGATGTGTTTGTGAGAGTTTGTTTAAACAGGAAGTGATGTGAGTGCAGTTTAACTTCCATTAAAGTGTTGAGGGCTGAGCTTGTGCTCTGAGGGCTTAATGCCATGTTTAATCGACCCCATGCTGGGACCACACTGAGACCGGGGGCTGGAAGACTGAGCTGAGTACAAAAGAGCACCGCCGCAGACGGCTCGGCCTCGGCAGGCGCTCGGACACAAAGCTTCCTGTCACTCAGACCGGCTGCAGGTGAGGTGCATCCTCATCACAGCGGGACTACAGAGGTAACATTCCTGTTTTTCCTCTATCATTCACTGGAGTTATTCAGGCAGAGCACTGAACCACTGAGGCCCTTTATTCAGGTAGTAAATCACTTCTGAATTCCACTGAGACTGTGGGCAGAGGACGATGGATGGATGGAGGCAGGACTGTCTGCAGACAGAGGCAGCACCTTTATGTGAACTGGTGTGTGAGTGTCAGGCTGATCTGATGCTAAGATCTGCTGAACTCTGTGTGTTCAGATGGAGGCAGAGATCGAGCAGATCCTGGTCCAGGTGTCAGAGCTGCAGCACCGAAGGAAAGTTTGCACTCAAAAATCTTCTTTTGCTTTCTTCCACAGTAAGAAGTAAAAATCTAAAAATATCATCAGACTGAGAATTTATTCTGTTGTCTTCTTCCTGCAGGCTGCAGTCAACACACACCGCTGTGAGTATCAGCTTTCATTCATGGACACATCCACATACATGCACTGTGTCTGTCTGCATATCTGCACATTTATCTGTACATTATGAACATCACACGGCTCTGTAATGGTGACCACGCTGCACACCTGCTGAGACCTGCCAGGTTTGGAGCTAACAGCTCTGAATCACCCTGTTGGTGCTAAACTCCCATTTTCTGCTGTCAGACTGAGTTCTCTTTGGCATTTTTCACAGAAATGGAACAAATGAACAGGCTGCTGGTAACAAAGGATACAGTTTAAACTGGTTCTCTGCTCAGTGGTCTGTGATGTGCAGACACAACACTGTGAGTGTGGAGCCGTTTTATTTCTGAATGAGTCACAGGTCAGAGGTCAGGCACGAGTACTGGACTGAAAATGAGTGAAAAAGCAGCTAATGTCCAAACAAGAACTGTGAAGGAGCTTCAGGCAACTGGAGAACTGTTGCTCATGAGCACTTTAAACATGGCAGGAAAGTCTGGCTGCTTGGAAGCAAAACATAAAGAAATGAGGGGTGGCTCAAGACTTTTGCACAGTGCTGTAAATGTATTTATTTCTATACATTCAAAATTCTTGTATTTCTATTTATACACGTTTACATTCTCTATACCTTCCACGCTAAAACTCATCTTCTAGTCTGTGACCGACTATTTACTGGGCCACGATTTTCTGCATAAACACACATTAATACACCACCGTTCAAAAATCTGGGATCAAATAACACAAAATTAATCAGAAATTCTGCTACTGACAATAAACGATCAGTGTAATCATCACAAATCGATGATTTTTATGGAGCATTTACTCACACAGAGGATCATCACACCTGTGACAGACAGAGCAGCTCCGCCCTCTGCTGGTGATCCAGCTGCACTGCACTCAGCTCAGGTTTCAGCTGCTGTTTGTTGGCTCCCACAGACCGATGCAGCGTCAGTGCTGCTGTTTGAACAGGGTGGAGTTGGTGCAGTGTTGGTCGGGGTACTTCTTGGTGATGACAGGCTGCAGGCTGGACTACATCGAGCTGCTCCAACAGGAAGTCAGCAGGAATCCTGGCGTGAGTCACCTCAGAAAATACTACTACTACTACTACTGCTGCATTTACTACTATACTGCTACTGTACTGCCTCACCATGACAAGCTTCACTCACATCGTTTTCACGACACAGCAGCAGCTTTTTACAGTGACTTCCATTTATCAGTGCTTTCTATGAGCTCTTATTTCTGTGGTTTGCAGCTTTCTGTGTTCCACTGCACACGGATGTTTCAGTCTGTGCATTAATGAGGGAACGACAAAGGTTAAAGTTCTCCTCATTCATATTTATGAATCAATTCAATTCAATTCCATTTCAATTCAATTTTATTTATATAGCGCCAAATCACAACAAACAGTCGCCTCAAGGCGCTTTGTATTGTGGGTAAAAACCCTACAATAATACAGAGAAAAC
>JASGAU010360312.1:0-10925 GCA_030220045.1 Australoheros facetus | reverse complement strand
TTCCCAGAAGAGCTGAAGCTGTTACAGCTGCAGAGGGTGGGCCCACATCATATTAAAGCCTCTGGACTAAGAATGGATGTTACTCAGGTTCATGTGTGTGTGAAGGCAGACGAGTGAACACTGTTGGCAGTGCAGTGTGTCTGGTTTTCAGTGGTTAACCAGCTGGGCTCTGTGTCTGTCTGCTGTTTGCTGCTGAGGGGGGGTTCTGAAAATAGCTGCCTGCTGCTCCCAAAGAGCATTCCCACAGCAGTGACTGAACCAAAGGGCTGGGAAAGCTCGCTCAGAGGGAAGACCTCTGTACCTGCAGACCTGTGGGGGGGCCGGCTCTTTTGCTTCAGCATTGTGAAAGTGATTTTCTTATATCACTAATGTTGGCTGTTCATGGAAGTTAAAGGCCTCACCAACAGAGCGAGGAAGTCTGCAGTCATCAGCATGTAGAAGACCCGATCCCAGCCACCCGCAGAGAGCAGCCCAGCCAGCAGGGGGCCCAGTGCTGCACCTGACAGACACGAGCAGGATCGTTGTGCACGTCAGTACTAGTTCAACAAATAATTCAACACACCCCAACATGAACACACTGAAGTTAAATAAAGAGACGATATTTTTATAGTATGTTGTCATCAAGTCACTGTTGAGCCACAGTGATGTTCCCCGTTACCACAAACACACACTATATACAACATGAACACACATTCATATCAATCCTTGGCTGAGGACTGATGTACTCATTACAAATTCATTACAAATGTCATTATTGACAGTAATTATCACTGCATTATTACTAGTATAATATTTGCCCTTGTCAGAGAGATAATCCAAAGCTGTGATCAGAAGCTGATCAGCAGTACTGACCTACAGATCCTGTACCATCGATGATGGCTGTGACTGTGGATAATGCTCTGGCATTGCCTTTCAGGCTCTTGTGGGTGCCCTGAAGGAATGAGAGAGGGAGGAATTTAAACTAAATAATGATTTACAAACACAACTATAATAAATTACACCAGGGTTAATCATGCTTACCAAATCAGCTGACACTGCAGTTGTGATGAGGGCATATGGTCCATTCACCAGACCTCCGCACACTAACAGCATCCCTGAAGCACACAGATTAATGAAGTTTGATCTCAGCTGTCTCTCTGGGAACAAATGCATGCAGGCTGAGGCTTTCCTGCCCTACGCTAGTTTGGACCCGCCGACAGTGTTGCATCTAGCACGCATACCTCCCTTCATTAGAACACGTGTTATAAGAACTATACTACATCTGAGCTGCTCCTGCTGCAGCTGCACCTCCTTCTGAGGCATCACACGACTTCCCTCAGAAATGAGTCGCAGCTGCGACCGTCCTCACCAGCTCAGAGGGAAAGACCAGGAGCCATCAGCAGTGCCACGGTCACCAAGTCACTGATGCTCCTTTAGATTTGACCCAGTCGCTGCCTGTAAGTGCAGCTCATGTACCTGGACCTCATGCACGTGAGAACCTGGAGACATCGGATATAAGTCGAGTGCTGCTGTTTCTGACTTCATTTATGCAGTGGGATTCCAACAGTGTCACTTAGCAAGGATCCAACACAGAAACGAGCTCAGCAGTTAATGCAGTTTTACTTTAATCCTTGTTCTTCAGCAGCTGCTGCAGAGAAACGTCTGTTTTCTACACGACCTGTGTTTCATTCAGTACTGATAACGACACCTGATACCAGAGCTGAGGGACCAATGACTGATGAGTGATTAAAAAGATGCAATAACAACACTTTCCCTCTTTCTACATCAGCAGACCTGTGTGTTTACTCTCAGGTTATATATTCAGTGTAAGGTTATGGCTCTTCAGTATGTCTCCATCCATATGTTGGCACGCAGTCTGAGATCCACAGATGTTCAGCCTTTTTCATAGAAGGCTGAACATCTAAAGTTTACAGATGGGACTGTAAAGTTCCCAAGTTCTGTAAAACAGAGCGAGGAATTTCCCAAAGATCCTGGTTTTATTTTGGTGCTTACATTATGTTACAGAGAAGCAAACACTGCCAGGGTTAAACCTGAGTAACCTCTGTGCTGGGTCACAGCCTGCAGGCTCTCACACGTCTCCTGAGCAATCCCAGTCCATTCTTCTTCAGCAGAGCTCTGAAGCTCCTCCAGATCTGATGGGCTTCACTTCACCCTGCAGATTTCAGCTGGATACCAGTCAGGGCTCTGTGCAGTCACCCTGGTCTTCTGGAGGGAGCGACATACAGTACCAGTCAGTACCCATTCACATATACATTCATATGAATGGCTGAGTGTGTCCAAACACGTGACTGGTCCTGTATGCCTCAGGTTGGGCTCATAAAGCATTGACCCACCTTTGCTGCTAACTGCTTGAGGTTTTCACGTCCTTCTTTCTTCATGATTCCTTCCATTGAGACTCCCAGTTCCAGATGCACTGATGCATCCCCACAGCATTATACTCCCACCAGTGTATTTCACTGTGGGGATGGTGTTCTCTGGGTTGTAAGCCTCTCCCTTCTTCCTCCAAACATAAGCAGCATCTCTAGCTTCTCATCTGACCAAAGGATGCACTTCCAGTATGAATAACCTCTGTCCAGGTTGTTCTCAGCAGACTTCAGTCTGGCCTGAAGGTGTCTCTTCTATAGAAGTGGGTTTTTCTTGGTCTTTGAGGTCCATTCCTGTGCAGGCTTCTACTGATTCCCAGTCTGGCTAAGTCGCTCACCTGTGTCTCGGCAGTGGTTCGTGCAGTGGCTCAATAAAAGGTCAGCTCTGCGGGGTTCGACCCCGCTCATCTATTTTCTGAACTAATTCTGTTGCTGTGTGCAAACAGAAAGTGCTCTGTTAGGAAACCGCTTCTTCTGTTAAATAAACACTGGCAAAGTTTTTCATGGGGGGTCAATTTTGTCCTCATCTGTGAGAGCTGACAATGTGATCGGCTTCTGTCCCAACAAACAACACTACAAGAACACTGAGAGGCAGAGGAGGGCAGGTGGGCCCGTTTGTGCTGCAGAGCCATGTTATTGAATACATTAGGAATGTGGCACTGTGGAATCACTGCAGCAGTTCCATCTTTACATGCTGCAATTAAGCTATTAATTGGAAAATCGTTCCAACCTACTAATTAACCATCATTCAGTGCGAGCTCTGACGTGGCTGAGCAGTGACAGCTGGTTCTTACCGATGGTTGGCCCCAATCCAAACTCACTGATCATGGAGAAGCCGTACAGCTGCAGGGCGAGAACAAAACAGGACAGTTAATCACTTTAATGTGTCTAATATTAAGATTATAGATCAGCCTGTGCTGCAAAAATTAGTTCATAATCAATAACAGCGTAATCTTTCTAAATCCACAAACAGCAGGCACACACAGTCATCAGCAAATTACACTCACTGGACACTTTATTGGGTATACTTGTTCAACTACTTATTAACACAAATATCTAATCAGCCAATTACGTGGCAGGAAATCAATTTAGGTATGTAGACATGGTGAAGATGACCTGCTGAAGTTCAAACTGAGCATCAGAATGGGGAAGATTGGGGAAGGTGATTTAAGTGACTGCACAACCTTGAAGCAGGTGGACTACACCCCGGGTCCCACTACACCCCGGGTCCCACTACAGGAAACTGAGGCTGACTGAGCAAAACTGGACAATGTTGTCTGATCTACTGAGCCTCAGTTTCTGCTGGTGACGTAATGGTGAGATTTCCTCTTCTTGGCACACTTTGGGCCCCTCAGTATCAGCTGAGCCTCGTTTAAACCCCACAGCCTGAGTACTGTTGCTGACCGCGCCCATCCTCTGACAGCTGCTTCCGTGTTAAATGGTTCTTATACAGCACTTTTCTGCTCTAGCTGAGCACTCACCTACATTCATACTCCGACGGATACATCAGAGAGCAACTTGGGCTTCAGTACCTTGCCCAAGGATACTTTGGCATGCAGACTCTACCTCCTGAGCTACAGCCACCCTCAGCAGGAAAGCACCCCATGCCACAAAGCTCAGATCATCTCAGACTGGTTTCTTGAACATGACGGTGGGTTCACTGCAGCCGAACGGCCTCCACCTGACAGAGCACCTTTGGGATGTACGTTAATGGAAATTTGCTTCATGGATATTCAGCCAACAAATCTGAACGAACTGTGTGATGCTATTATCTGTGCCACGGAGAATTAAGACACTTCTGAAGGCAAAAGGGGCCCAACCCTGTACTCGCATGAAGTACCTAATAAAGTAACCAGAGAGCGTGTGTTTGCTTCAAATGCTGCACAGCAGAGGGAGCCAGAGTCTTTCTGCAAGCTCTCTCAGGCTCAGCTGCAGCAGCACAGTGAAGACTTACTGTAGGAGCAGACAGCAGCAGCATGACTGCACAGGTGGTGGCTCTCTTCCCCAATTTATCAGAGATCACTCCTGCTAAGATGCCCCCTGCAGGACAGACAGAGACATGCAGGCACGCACACACACACACACACACACACACGCACACACACACGCACACACGCACACACACACGCACGCACGCACGCACGCACGCACGCACGCACACGCACACACGCACACACACACACACACACACACACACACACACACACGCACACACACACGCACACACACACGCACACACACACACACACGCACACACACACGCACACACACACGCACACACACACGCACACACGCACACACACACGCACACACACACAGTTATTAACCCGTTCATTATTAATCATCATCCTTCATAGGAACCATTTTGTTCATAAACACTAACAGGAAGTGAAAACACACACGCGTGTGACGAAGCATTTCCTGAGCCCTTGCTGTAACCTTAATCATAACAACTTAAATCTAAACCACAGACAATAAACAGAGATGAATGTAACATCCAGGTTTGATGCTGCATGCACACAGGTCTCTGAGGAACTGTCTCTACTGCTCACTGAATCACTAATCTGAATAAAACAGGGTTTCCTCCCTCAGTTTTGTCTCTAAGGGTTCCTAAGCAGTGAGGCTGAAGCTCCACCTCGATATACAAACAAGAAACAGACAGACAAACAGGAAAAAGCAGAGCACATACCCACAATCCCCCCCACGTCAAACAGCGTGGAGAGATCTCCGGCCTTCTTGGCGTCCAGGTGAGCTGAGACACACAAACACAGTTATGTGTGATGCTGAGCAGTGAGTGAGTGGATGGTCAGTACAAACTATGAGCCCAGTGTGCGTCCCACTGCTCATCCTTCAGTCCTGCACGGCACTCTAATGTGTTGGTGTCCACAACATCCGCATTACTACATCACAACAGACAAAACGAACTACGATCCATGTTTAATAGGTTCCCATGATGAATCCAGTCTGCACAGCAGCTCGTCCTCGTGATCCAGTTCACAGGTACTGACAGAAGTGATTGGCTGGCCGTGGTGCACAGACTAGCTCCAAACAGGTCTATCCAGAACAAATCCCTCCGTTTTCCCTCAAACCTGACCGATACTCCGGGAGTGGGCGTTCCTGTGAAACCACCTAAACAGTTTTTACCGTGTGCAGGTTTCACTCAGATCTGACACTACCCTCCGAGGAGTCACAGTTCCTGTCAGCTGTGGAGGGACCGATGATGAACACCTGCTCCTTCAGCTCCCTTCATTTTACTGAAAGACTGGTCCAATGCAAATTCCACCCATCAGTGACGCTTCCACAGTCGAAATGCTTACATGAATAACAGGTGGAAGCATCGCATTACAGCAAGTTCCCAGGAGCCTCCTTCCTGCAGCTTTAGGTAATTTAGCTACCTAGCACTGGTACAGACGTGTAGCAAAACCACCATCAGTCACACTGACTGATGTCCCCATGCCCCTGTTTTTAGCTCCTCCTCTTTCACACTAACAGGGTAAATACTGGCTCATCCACTCACTCAGCCATATTTGTTTAATTGAAAAACTTTGTAATTCATCATAGTTTGGTGCCCTGATCAGATACAAACTTAGACAAAATCTGAAGTCTGAATCCATCGTTGTGACGCTGTGCCTGCAGTATGTGTGTGTGCTCCTCACCTGCTTTGGTAATGTAGAGTGGCAGCCAGAAGAGGAAAGTGTAGCTGACCAGCTTAGCAAACAGCAGACACAGAGAGAACTCAACCACTCCCTGCAGACACACAAGCAGGAACAGAGCTGTGAGTGCTCCCCTCAGCTAGGCAGCAGCATCTTTATCCCTGCAAGTACAAGCTCTAGATCACATGATTACAGGAGTCAGCAGGTCTCAATGGGGCGGAGCCTCAGTGACTTTATTCACCACACCGATGCAAAGCAGACGGCTGAGTGAGAAGCAGGAATGATCAATGCTAGAATCAGAATAAATGTACCAGTGAGAACACTGATCATTACGCTCAGAACTACAGCTGGACCTTGATGACCTCAGCGCTTTGTGGCTCAGATCCTGCTCAGCCTGATAACACGTCAGCTTTAATGTGTTTTAGGCTGTGGAGACCACACAGAGCTGAGTTAATAAGTAATCAGAGGAACACACAGCAGATTCTTAGACCCATGTTATCGTGTGTTTGTCAGTCAAACACCTTTGTGATGCTGTGTTTGCTGTGTGGCCATAAATGAAAATCAAATATTATCTGTGTGATATTTGGCCTCAAACATGCAGCACAGGAAGAAGACTGAAGTGTCCAGCTCGGAGAACGATGAAGGTTCCTGATCTGTGATCAGTGTGTGTGCAGTAACCACAGTGTGGACTGCAGGTACACAACCTGTCCTCACTGCTCCAGTACTTTTGGAGGGCAGTGAATATTATATTAAGCTGAGCTACTGAGAAACCTGCAGATGTCAGATCGTCAGTCTGCGCTATTTGAAAATGCTGTCGCCTCGTTCTCGTGTTCACAAAGTTGGGGGTCCATGCCAGCCGCCTGGTGCGGGGACAACATTAGTGAGCCAAACAGCACAGCCTCATTCACAGAGGAGTTCATTCATAATTTAAGGTCAGCCCACTTCAGCTTGCAGCTCAGATTAAAGCTCCGTGGCTAAAAGCACCACAGTACGACGGATGCAGTGTGTCACTTACTGGTATCCGTAAGGCTCCCGTGAAGCTGATGGCAGACGGTTCGGATTCGCTCTTCACCACCACAACGGGCTGCATGGGGATACGCACACTGTCCCTGGGCAACAGCAGCTCTGTGTCGCAACTCTGAGGGAGAGAGCAAGACACAGATGAGGGTGGGAGTGGGCCTGTGGGTCCTGCACCCAGTCCGCCTGATGGCTGAGGAAGAGAGGGGTGATCACAGTACCTCAGATCGGACCTACGGTCCAGCCTCTAAATCAGAACAGAACTGCGATCAGCTGAGCTCATGCAGACAGTCAAAGATCTCATTTTGAATGTGATTTTTTTTTACAGCAAATTAAACAGAGAAAAAGAGGCGACCTAACCAACCGGCAATTTAAAGACCAATTAATGAAGGCGTCCTTTCTGCAGTGAGTACTGCTGCCCTCACTCAGGAAGCAAACTCTCTGAACATTAATGTCCAATCAGGTCAGAGGCTTTGGTGTTATAGCTGAGCCGCGTTTGCCAGCATCGATTTCAGCTGTCACTGATGAGCTCTGACAGGACAGCAGCTGGTAAACTCAGCCCAGCTACCTCCCAAATACGTTTGGGGGGGGGGGCTGAATCCAAATGTCCTGATGTCCTCACATCTGAAACCTCCAGCAGGCACTCTGCATGTGTGCACTACACACTAACATTTGTGTGTTTCCTGTCGTGTGTCTGAGGGCTGACAGTCAGGGAGCTGCACCTGTCTGCCACCTCCCACTGCTGTTAGAGTAACACCCACAGCAGCACACGAGTGTAACGAGGTCAAAGTTAACTTGTGTGTGAACCTTCACGCTCTCTGTGAAGTAAACTATGTGTCTGTGAACACAGTTCACAGTTTCCATTGCACACACCCGTGCTGCTCCGGACATGCCGATGAGGAGCCGGGACCGATCGTCCTGCTACAGACCGACCCTCTCTGCCTCCTCAGAGTGATTCAATCTGACTTCAGCTGTGCGGACAGTGGACTTTTGGATTCAGCCTAAGAATGATTTCAACCACAGCTCTGACGACAGCGAAGCCCCAGCAGAGGTGAGGAAGTCTCGGAAGAACTGACCTTCCTGTTTTGAACACTATCCTTGTAATAACAGGAGACCTGAATGGATTACAGTGACATAATAATAGAAAAACTTTCTGTGCTGTTGCAGGACACACATATGAAATTCATTTGTTCATGTGTTTAAACTGTCAGATGTGCCATCAGCTGTTTCATGTGATTCAGTGTTATGTGAGCGCAGAGACGACGCCTCCATCTGACCTTAAACAGATTCCGTTTGTTTTCAAGCTTCAGCTCCATAAATCGCTCTTTTTAACGTCACAGCATGTAGATGCAGTACTGCTACTGGGTTATTACTGGAGCCTGTGTGAGTGCTTATCTACCGTGACGAGGTGATGAGTCATGAGCGCTGTAAGGTACACAGTGAGACACACCTGGTTTTTGGAGTCCTTGTACTGTAGATGCACCTCTGCATGTCCGTTCACTCCATTCCAGCTCCTGGTTGGAACCTGATCAAAGACAGACGATCATTACAGCTCGGATCAGCTCAGCCGGTCGAGGCTGTCCGCTGCTCGTCTTCCATTAAAAACAGCCCCGTTTCAGCTGCGCACAAACATCTGAACACAGTATCAGGTATCATTACTTTGGATTTCCTATGAAGAACAAACAAAGCGTGCACTCACAGCCTTGCCCAGAGAGGAGTTTTGTGGATACACGGTTTTGAGGTCATTAGGATCTGAAGAAGGAAAACAGCGTCATCATCAGGTTAATGTAATATGATCCAATCAGAGCCTCACACTGAGAACAGTCACAGGTCACAGACCGGCTGAGCCAACGACTCTCAGTCCTGAACACACTCACTGAGTTTCACAGCAGGCACAGCAACACAACAGGACAAACACATCAGTGTGGAAGAAGCACCCAAATACAACGAGAAATCCCACTCTCCAGGAACGTATGATGAGGCTGTACTCACGCTCAATGAGGAAGAGGAAGCACACCACACCCATGGCTATGATGATGAGCCCCGGCACGATGAAGGACAGGCCCCAGTTGGAGGAGACCCAGTATCCGGCGATTAGAGAGCCGAGGATGTTTCCCACTGAAGTGTGAGAGTTCCACAGCCCCATGATGAGTCCACGCCTGAGCCCGAAACACACACACACACACGTCTCACACACACGCCTGGCTGCAGCTACAGCCTGCTCCATAAGGATTTGGACAGTTTGCCTGGCATGTTTTCAGACCGTTACCCTCTGGCCCCACAGCTGAAGCAGCTGAGCACTGATTTTAATGGTTACTGCTGCTGCGTTCTCTGGTTATATAAAGTACCTGCACTCAGTGTTGTGTTCAGTAAACTACACTACTTCTGCTGTAGAAGCACAGACAGGATGTGATGGAGCAAATTTGTATAACAATAACATGCAAAGTGTTCATCTGGAACTGTATTACACTTCAAAATGATCTGGTGTGTTCTGCTAACAGTGAGTCAGCACTACGGCCATCACACTTTACCTTCCCTTCCCAAACCAGTTGCCGATGCAGGTCACTACACTGGGCCAGCCGGTGGTTTGGACCAATCCGTTGGCCACCTGCAAAATGACGACAGGTGTGATAAAATCTCTGAGCCCAGTCCGTGTGATGTGTTTACTGTACTCATCGTCCATCTAATGCAGGACTCGTGGTACCACATCAGTGTGGGTATTAGGCCACGCAGACTGAAAGGTTCTGGGTCTGAACCTATTCCTGAACATATTCCTGCAAAAATATGAGTGCAATACTGACAATACACATTAAATTTAAAAAATGTAAGCATGCTGTAAGATTATCTTTAACACTTCTACAAATACTTTTTGGTAACCACATCCTAGAACAGACAAAAAATTCCATGGTAAACAAATTAGAGGAAGTATATACTTGTACAAGGGTGTATACTACATACTGACCTTTCTATTTCTCTCTTTATAACCTATAACAATGAGCCAGATATGATGCATACTTACAAAGTATTTAAACCATGTCATACAGGTACAGGAATATGACAACATAATGCACTCATACCACATAATCTGCTGGTATCAATGCGTTATGTATAACATCACTATAATAATAAGGCAGCCATGTTCAAAACATAATGAAACCATGTTGTTTACAGTATTGCTGAGCAGTAGGTATGGCTTTAATATTACTCAGTGATGACTCATAGTCTGTACTAATTATGGTTATGAGTCATCTCTGACCAACACGTTAGACAACGCTCAGCCAATCAGAAGCCAGTGTAAATGGTAAATGGACTAGTTCTTATATAACTATTAAGCTTTTCTTTCTGACCTGATACAACACGTTTACACCCAGTCATACAAGCACTTCCTCCCCAGTGTAACTAAGCCAGTGTTTTTCAACCAGTGTGCCGCGGCACACTAGTGTGCCGTGGGAGATCGTCAGGTGTGCCGTGGGAAATTATCCAGTTTCACCTAATATGCCATCAGTGTCTGTGCTTTAGTAGTGACTGGAGCATAATCATGTAATACTCTTCCATATCACTAGACTAGATAGCAGCAGGTAGCGAAATGCATTGTACATAGAGACAAGAGAATTAAGCCGCGTTTCCATACGGAACAACTCGCCGCGATTTGACGGCATCTCCATTAGAATCAGGAACACTTTTCTGGTCCTTTTTCCGAACTCGCTCACCCACCCGAGTTTCTAAGCGATCCGAGGCGATACAAAAATGTGACGCGGAGGACAGCCTGTCACTGATTGGCCAGGGAGTGCTGTCACTAGCGGAGGCATGAGAGCGACTCCTTCACCACAATCATTTTTAAAACCCCACAGCAAGAAACTGGAGGCGCAAAGCACCAGTTGAATGCCCAGAC
>JASGAU010360308.1:0-14118 GCA_030220045.1 Australoheros facetus | reverse complement strand
TTAGAGTTGACTTTATGGGGGGGGTGTAAGAACCTAGTAAAGCTTCAGTAAAAGTCTGAGGAAAAAGTCTTTTTTACTTTTACCCTTTTTCTTGTTAATTTGACAAGTTTCTCTCAAATATTTTTCTTTTTTTTCTCAGAAATCCTCTAATTATCTTGTCTTATAATGTTGCCAGCTTTTTTTGTTGTTGTAATGTTCCCATTTTTTCTTGTAAATTCACGTTTTTTCCCATAGATTTGCCTGTTATATTTTTCTTGTAAATGTATATTTTTGTTTTCCTTGTGTTTTTTGTAAGTTTGACAGTTTTCCTCTCATAACCCCCCCATCCAATTATTAAGGTTTCAGGGGCAGGGGGAGGGTCCACTGACCCTGATGTACCGGTTTGTCTGAGCGGGCCCTGAACGTGTCTTGTTCTCGGTGAAGGCGGGCTGCTCCGCCGGAGCTCCTCCTGTCTGTTTCTGGGTGGTTTTATTTTTAGGGTCGCAAAGAAACCAGCAGAAAGCTGCTCACAGCACCGAGCTGACAGTAGGGGAAACACGCCAGACCCACCCGGGACAAGAGCGAGGGACGCGGTGTGAAGCAGCCGGGGAGCCCTAACTCCAACCAAATCATTTCCAGGTGAATTTAATCAGGCAGTGAAGCGCACTCACTTTTAGATGTGACTGTAACCCGCTGCTAATAACGGCTCTGTTTGTTGGTAATGCAGATATGCAGTTAAATTTTGTGTTTACGGTAATTCAGACGAACGGAGAAATGTTGGCGCTCGCTCCTCCGTGTCTGTTCCCGGCTTCGGTTTCCTCGCCTTTACTCACAACATGTAAATATTTAAAGAAAAAACTTCTTCAAACGGGAGAAAAACTTCATCTTTCAAGCTAGCCAGCTTCAACAAGCACATCCGGTACATCCTTCAAAATAAAAGACGGGTTTCAGTTAAAGTTTTAATGATTTGGGGAGTTTGGTTTGTGGGACGTGTCCGAACTCCAGAAACACGATAAAGTACAACCAAAGTGTTTGCGTGCTGTATGTTACGGATGACGAAATAAACATTTACAGAAACTGATGTATTTTGAAGGTTAGTTTTCCGGTTTGAGTATAATGGCTTCACAGCTGCAAAGCTGCGGGAAAAGCATCTGATGTGAGGCAGAGGAGGCAGGCGGGCTGCTGTCCGCAGATTAATGTGAACGCCTTCGTGCCACACAGGTTTCTAAAACGCCCTCGTGCGATGTTTCAACAGCTGTTTGTCGCACATCCGTCTCTGTTGGTGCCCACATGAAGCCACACCCATGTTTGGGTGGCGTTGGTCTCATTGCTCCACAGTTAAAGCTGTGTCTGCAGATACCAGCGGTTAGGCGCAGTCAGGCCACAGTGGCTTTGAGGAAGAGGAGCAACCTGAGAGAGAGGGCGTGTCCAAGCCAACAGGTGCAGACAGGTTACTTCAGTTCTTGAAGTGGTCAGTTCTCAGTTTAATCCATTTTTTGGTTAGTGATTCACAGAAAGCACCAGGTGACAAAGGAAAAACCTAAAGCCATGACTGAGGGTCCATCCAAGAAGTTTGTTCCTTGGTTTTAGTGAGTGCTAACAGCCCTGTTTGATGCTCATTCCCAGCTCCACGTGTACTCGGCTTTGGTGCAGCCCTCAGTTCATCCTCTGTCTGAAACAGTTTTGTTCCTCCGCCTTTTTATTCTCACCTGTTACAGCAGGTCAGGTGATGAAGCCTCAGCCCTCTTTAAAATAACCATTTCATTCAGAGAAAAGGCACGAACAAAGAGGGCTAATTTTTTTTAAAATATGCATTTTAGGGGTTTTAGCCTTTATTTAACAGCGCAGTGCAGAGAGTAGATGGGACAGTCAGTGTGTGTGTGAGTGAGAGAGATTTTGGGGGGGGGGTGTCACACAGGAAATGCTCTGGACTCCAGCTCAGGTACATCTCAGGTTCATGGGTAGCCAGCTCAGCCAGGTGCCCCCCCGGGCTCGACTCTGCGTGGGATTAGGGGGAGTGCAGATAGCTGCAGTGATCTAATGATGTTCAGCCCAGAGTTACTGGCCAGATGTGCAGCAGAGGCGGACTGATGTTTGTCCTGGACCGCACCTCCAGCACGGTCTGCACCTCTGCTACAAAATGATGAGCGCCCTCTGCTGTTCGAAAACAGACACGTTTCACAGATGTGATCTGAAAATGGTTCAGGTTGTTGAAACATGAGGATAAACAGCAGTCCCAGTGAAGGTCATGATACCAGCGTTCATCCTCAGCACACTCACAGCTTTCACTCATGATATTAAGGTGAAGCCAACGAGCTCAGAATAAACTTCTAACAGTGAAATGAGGCACTTGATTTGTAAAATATATGATGCTCAGACTGATGACAGAGAAGGAACAGAGCAAGAGGAAAGAGGAAAGAGAGCTAAAGAGCAGCAAATCCAGTGATGAGGAGTTAGAGGAGGAAGATGAAGAACAGGACGATGGAAGACCTGCAGTTAAGCTCACAGCTGCATGACTCCCTCCTTATGGGAGGTGTTTAGAGTGGGATTTACATATTAAATCTGCACCGTAGGTACGTTAGAGCTGCACAACCTGCTGCTGTAGCCTGACGTGCACCTGCTGAGAAAGTCGCCGGATCAAGAGAGAAAGGCCAGCTGGAGTAGCAGAGACACGCCCTGCACAGGTATCACTGCTGCCAGCAGTTCGAGCAACACGCAGAGGCTGCAAGTATAAATCACACATACGGAGGAATTTCCCCAAAAGATACGAGTTTAAAATATCATGTCCGCTCTGTTAAAACAGTCACACTGCTCAGTTTGCACCAAAAAGGGTAAAAATGGGATTATCTTGTCTAATTTAATAATCTCTTTGTGTGGGGCATAAACATTTCTCCTCTTTCTGTATCAACGTGATGATTTTTGAGGAGCTTTAAGGCAACTTTCCTCTGATTGGCTGCCACTAACAAACAGTAGGTTTGAATGCCTGAACCTTTGTTGCTGCTTTTTGGCAGAAATGATGGTTTATGTTGGTCAATACTGAGATTACAGGCGTTTAACCTGATTCCTCACAGCTTTTGTGGATTTAATAAAGTTAAAAAGTGGGTTTGTGTTGACTTTAAATCAAATTCATCTGAATAATTAATGTGAGGTCAAGTAAAGCTGCTGCAGTCCAGTAAGGAGTGACTGTGGGGTTTTCATGGAGGGGATAAAGTGCAGGAGCATCACTGTGAAACCAAGTGCAGCACAATAAATGTTTTACCTTTATTATCCTGTTTTAATATTCAGTGGAAGCCAGAATTTTAAATACAATTAAAATGGATTATATTATGTGCTCTGAACCCCTTATGTGAAACTTCAGCCACTATAACAGGATATGGAAGTACAGCAGGTTCCTGTTATATTATTACACTGTGTATTTGATATTGTTAGACACAACCTGCTGTCTCTTTACTCTGTTTCCTAAGATCGGGTTAAACCTGATGAGGTCACGTCGCCAAGCCGCCTCGAAACAGGAAGTTCATTTATTAGTGTATTAATACGGAGGAACAGGCTCACAGTGAGACCCCAGAAGTAAAAACAGGACTGAGCATTTTTCACTTTCAGCTTGTTGATGTAAATCAGTGGAGACAGCATGTGATCATCACCACGACTCATGAAACTGCTGCAAATGTGAGCCGGAGAAAATGACGCCGCCCTGCCTCCATCGCCCGCTGACTCATTCCCCAGTAATGCTGCTGAAGACGGTCAGATTAGCTTCTTCTAAACAGATCCTCTCAGGGTCTGCGTGCTTTCCCTCACCGATGTTTAACGGCTGCTTCCTTTTCTGTGTTTACTCTTCCTTACACGAAACGCTCCTCAGATTTAAAACAATGTCAGGATTGTTGTTGTAGATAAAAACCCAAAATACTTACTGATCAGTAAAGGTTCATTCCACCTGCATTTAAAAAGCAATAAATAAATTCATGTTAGAGGATCTAAAAATGCAATTTACAGCATTTAATCCATAAACAATTCTACAACTAATACACTTTCATTAAAAATCAGTGCATATACATATCTACAAAGATCACCTTCATCTTCCTCATCCTCTCCAGCTCCTCTCTGAGCCCTTCGCATTCATCCAGCTTCTCGTGTTCCTTCTTCCTGATCACTTGGTGTTACATCGTCTATCACCCCATGTGAGGTTGGCTTAACTGACAGTAAAAGGCCTTGAATAAAATCTTGAAAGATTTAAAGTCTACGAGATTTAAAGATCCACAAATGTGTCACGTTTAGTTTCTAGTTAGTAAATGTTCACAAAGAGAGCGCTGATGACGGGAAACCTTTAAAAGGTCCTGAGACACAAACGAAAACAGGGGAGAGAAAGATGCACCGACCCGAGGGAGGAAAACCAGACGAGGCGCTAACTTTCAAAATAAAACAGGAAGTAAACTAAAGTGAGACCAAGGACGAGCTCAGACAAAAACCCAAAGGAAAACTAAAACATGGGTCGGGGTAGGAAACTTGAAGTAAGTGACGTTCCACAGACCAGAACATGGCAGAAGGTCTGGGAATAATTTTAAACTCCACGAACACCTGCAGGCGGCTTCCTGACCTAGGAATCCTGGGTACCCCATCCAGAGAACAGGACCTTCCTGCTGTGCACAGGAAACCTCCTCCTAACGTTTAAAGCTCACTGCAGAGGTCGCTGATCAAACACACACACAGTGTTTCAGGCTCTTTTACAACCATCAGTGCGTCAAACTAATATCAGTGCAGTACCTGCGTGGCTGGATGAACAGCTGATATTTATTGCTTATGAACATACTGACAAACGACTCCGACAGTCATCAGCGGCGTGCTCCTGTAATCAGCCCGTGCAGACTCCATGCAGTCATCGTTTCATATCGTTTTAGGGGCTGTTTTGTTTCAGGGCCACATTAGTGCCACACATCATTACAAAGATGCGTGCTGCATTCAAGTGCTCACTGTAAACGCTGAACCTCATGGACTCAGCAGTCCTGTAATGGGGAGGCACCGAGACTGAAATTCTGGGTACTGATTTAGTGTATTTGTTAAAATGCATTTTTTTTGTGTTGCCCGCTGAGAGGCAGGGAGACACTGAGGCATCTCTTCCATCGTCTGTGTCCTGCTCTCTGTAACGCTCTTGTTTACGCGCTCTGTTTAAAGCAAACAAATCCTATTAATAATAAACGAGTGTCCTGCGTTCAGCCTGTTTCAGCTTCGTCACATTGGTTCATTTTTTACGAGTCGGCGCAGAGACAACAGATAAACTCCGGCCACCGATCTTATCTGTCCTACATTTTTACTTGAAGCAGTTTTTGCTTCACTTTTATTTTTAGTTTATTTTTTAAGCCTGCATTATAAGAGGACAGGTGAGGGTTGACAGGGTGTCCTGGTTTCCAGCCCGGGCCTCTCTAACAGTCTAACAACCAATCGGCTCACCGGGTTGAGCAGGTGACCTCGGTGGTGCTCAGTTTTTGCTTTGCTTCTTTATTATTATTAGTTATAAGGTTTGGCGTGCACTTTTTCAGAGTTTTCAGCATCACGGGGAAATCCATTCGTGTGGCTGTGAAGTATTCATTGATCCAGACCACCATCAGGAATCTGATTAGCTGGGGAAACACACTCATCATTCTGTTCTGTTGATCATCATCTCTGTGCTTATTGGCTCTAATTGACAGTGATATAATTACAGCTGGGCCTGATGTGTCCAGTGAGCGGTCTGCATGGGGGTTTAGGCTGAAGATGGTGTGCAGAGGTCGATTCATGTCCCTTCAGTCATTTTCACACAGACGTGCTGATGTGTGTGTTTATAACTGGCTGATATGCTGACAGGTTTGGCCTCTGCTTCATTAGTTTCTGCAGCTCAGCCCAGTATGAAAAATCATTTCATAACAAGTTTTAATGTTAATAAACGTGTAATAAACATATAAACATGTTTTAATGTTAATAAACGTGTAATAAACATGTTTTAATGTTAATAAACGTGTAATAAACATGTTTTAATGTTAATAAACGTGTAATAAACATGTTTATTTCTGCTGTGAATGTTTGAACTCGGGAGTCTGTGGACTCACGTCTGGAGCCTCGAGTGGACACCAGAGGAACTGCAGCTTTTGCTGAACAAATCAACCTGTTGAAGAATTTACTGTCAGAAATATTAACCTTTGTTATTTTAGCTCTGCTCATTCACGAGCATGAAGAACTGTAAATGAACTGAATCTCATTAAAATAAAAATGCTCCATTATAATCATTGAGGTCATTAGGGGCATATTAAAATTATAGTGGACATGTTGCTATGATATGAACGTGACAAACTTAACGAGGCTCCGTAATGAGTTTGGGAAATAGGCGTGACCGGGATGCTTGTTGACCGATCCCGTATTCGATATTGAAATCGACCTGATGATCGTTTCCAGCCATGAGCTCGGAGGCCACACCTTTACATGCACACCGACATGTGTTAGATGTTACTGCTGTTGTAGGTTCCTGTGTGGGCTGGCGCCTCAGTCACTCACCCTCCCACCGGCTCACTGAGGTCTGCTGAGCAGATGCTCCTCACTGCTATTCTTCCAGCTGTGCAGCAGCAGCCTCTGTTTATAAATGTGCTTATAAGATGAGTTATGCTACCTGGTAGTCACTTCTTTATCTGCTTTAATGTATCCTGAATATTTACTGAACATCACAGCACTAAGTAGCATCTTAAACAGCTTCCATAACGACTGTGGTGTTTGATGGAGGAGTGCTTCCTGCTGAGGAGGACCTGCCGTTCCCTCAGTGAGTCTGAGTCTGGATGGATCGGTCCCATTCCTGGAAAACCAAATGCAAACAACTGACTCGGCACTCAGCCAGCCTCTGGTGCTCCTGTCCCAGAAACATAAGCAGAGACCTTCCTGTTTTTCTCTCCCTTCTGATTTATCGTCTGTTGGGAAGCTGCTGCTTCAGGCTTTAGTGTTGCTGCACTCGCGCACAGAGGCCCGAAACTCTGATCATGTGTTTACTTTGCTGGTGACCGCCCGACTTTCTGTTTGTCATCCCGTCACATGACTCGTGATGATGTGACTGCCGTGTGTGTGTGCTGCATGTTTAAGGAGGGTTTAAAGAGTGATCCTTGTTGTTCATCCTTATCCACACCACACTGTGTGCAGCTCCTGACCCAGTGTGATGTCTGTCTGTTGTTGTTAAGTGTTGTGTTCATGTCTGTTGGCTTCCTTTGGTCATTTCCTCTTATTTTGAAGGGTAGTTTTCCTTCATGTCCTCTGTTTGTTTTGCTTCCTGCTGATTCCCTGATTGTGTTCACCTGCCGTAGGTTCCTTTCACCTGTGCGTGGTTCACCTGTGCGTGGTTCACCTGTGCGTGGTTCACCTGCTGTGTGTCGTCCTCAGCTCCAAGGATTAAAGGCTCCCGTATCCGTTTTTATTCCTCACGTGCTGCCCGGCTCCTCCTGTTTCTCCCTTTGCTCCTCGTGGTTGTGTTTGGATTTATTTTCTGACTCCTCATCAGTTATCAGATCTTCCCTTCTGTCAAATTATTCTGGTATTCATTGTGGTATATTTTTGATATTCAGTAACATCAGCAATCAGGCTGAGCGGTCACACGAAGGCGGTTATTAACTTGATGAGTCACGCTGTGATTTCCCAATCGGTGTTCACGCAGTCGCAGGCACGGACAGGCCTGCTGGCAGCAGAGCGGGTGATTTCACAGAGGAACATGAAACTGTAAAATATGAACAATATGAAGACGTTAAACACATAATACAGACTGAAAGCAACAAGCTGCTGCAGAGAAAGCAGCTCTACAGTGAATATGTCACCTGTGTGAGTCTCATGTCTTAATGCTCCTCAGTATCAGTCACTGCGACACAACACTTTGTAACAAGGTAACTAATTAAACCTCTAATCTTTCAGCCCTCTGCAGTGTGTAGTTACTGTGTTGCTGCTTCATTGTAAGCTTCGGTTTGCCTGTGTGCAGGGGGATGGCGGTGCCGTACGAGGACCAGTCTTTCTCCTCTCTGAGGAGGCGGTGCCAGCAGACAGGAAGTCTGTTTGAAGACCCTCTGTTCCCCGCCTCCGACCGCTCTCTGTTCTACCAGAGAAACGACATCGGCCAGGTGACCTGGAAAAGGCCCAAGGTGAGCAAAAATAATGGTTTGCTGAATGGGAAGCAGCAGGCCTGCAAAATGATTACCAGTTATTTTCATCAATGTTTACATCGTGATTATTGGTCACAATTATTCACTGATTTTTACTGAAGTGTTTTTATTGCACGTGAACATAACTCTGCTTTCACCTTCGTGCTGCGTTCCTGCTCAGATCTTTGCAGCAAAGTAAAACTGGTGCTCCTTGTTCACAGAAATGCAGTTCGTAATAACGAGAAATGGTCAATGGTACCAAATCTAACACCGTATAAAATCAGCAGGGCACTGCTGTCTCAGCACTTCCTGTATATGATTACTCCATGGGTAACTTCACTTGGCCTACAGCTGCAGTATTCACAGACAGCGATCCGCTTTGAGGGACGAGCTCTTCACCTGCTGCTGTGCCAGAAATGTGAATGTTGTATAACTGCCTGTTAAAGCAGTCCAGGACGGAGCAGGGAAGGGCTGTGATTGGCTCATGCAGGTCAGCTGCTTGATTTGAGTTTGATTAGCCTTCTGTTGGTGGAGCAGGCATTTTAAACATCACCCGATTGGATTCATTTAATTGTGGGAAGACAGAATTGCGATTGAGCTCAAAACTGGATTAACTGGCGTCTCAGGGGCAGACGATGTTTGTAAAGTGAAATCAGTGCAGCTTAGCAGTATTTTGGTGTAGATGTAAACGAAGACAGAAGGCTGCTGGTGCTCACACTGCTAACGTTAGCCACACTACGGCTTTCTTCTTCTTCTCAATATTATTATTATTATTATTTCTGGAGTAGAGTTGATGCCAGTGTTGACATGACCATATTTGGATTAAGTGATCAAGTAAAGCAAGATTAGTTATCAGGCTGTGAAATACATACATACCTGATAATTAGTGCTGAGTGGTTCCACTGATGGTGTGTAACACACACCAGGTCCAGGAGGCACACACACTGCTGAGCTGTTAATCAAGTGGAAATTATCCATCTAAGCTGCTCTTAGTAACACTTCAACAGGGGAGTCTATGGGGGCAGCCTCAAGTGGCCATTAGAGGAACTGCAGATTTCTTTTACAGCTCGGGGGCTCAGCTGCATGTTTGTCAGTGGAGACGGTCCTTTGGTGCTGATTTTGCACAATACATAATAAAAACATTACTTTATGTCTGTCTAATAGAAAGAGGGTCATTTTTAAAATTCTCCTTACAGCCAGCTGTACAGGATTATCAGAACGATGTCCTGCCTGAACACTTTCCTGGTAACTACATTCAACAGATGGTGCAAAACCCAAAGAAGGTGGAGAGCAGGCTGCGAAGAGTTACTGATGGAAGAGGCAGCAGTCATGAGACAAGGCTGCATGTAAAGAGAGGCTGAAGGCACGAGGAATTCATGGAATTTCAGGCTAGGGAGCTGTGTGTGTGTGTGTGTGTGTGTGTGTGTGTGTGTGTGTGTGTGTGTGTGTGCGCGTGTGTGTGTGCGTGCGTGCACGGGTGTGCGTGCGTGTATGTGTGTGTGCGTGCGCGTGTGCGTGCGTGCACGGGTGTGTGTGTGGCCCTGTGGTAAACAGCTCTGCCTCAGTTCTGTCTCTTAGTGGATACAAAGTGGTCTCCAGTTGTTCTCCAGTTGTTCCTGTTCACACTCACCCTGAGCAAAAAGCTCTTTCTGGAAGCTGTTTGCTCTTCCTGTTAAATATAACACAAGAATACGACTCAGAAAAGATTTTAATCCATTGATTTTCTTTGTGTTCTACCTAAACCAATCAGATCTATAGAAAGTTAGCTGTGTTAACCTAACATGGTTAAAGTGTCGATGTTTGTCATCATGTAGATGTTAAAACTGAGCAGTAAAGAAAAACATTCCTTTATTTCTGTTTATTGTGTGAGGCTTTGTCATGATGTGCTTTCAGTAAGAGTAGAATAGAAAAGGGCTCCAATACCAGATGGGGAATGTCCCCATCTCTGACTGAGCACAGAAGCAGCCAATCAGAAGAAAGGTGCCTTAAAGGGGGAGGAGCTAAAGCAGCTGGTTTCAGACAGAGGATGAACTGAGGGGCTGCACCTCGATTAAGATAATAAGGATTATTTTAAAAGCAGCAATGTTTGCATGCAGTAGCAGTGGCAGCAGTGCCTGAGCTGGTTCAGCATCAGTTCAAAGGTGCCTTGCCTCAGAGGCTTCGAGTCGCCCTCTGAAGGAACTCTTCGTGCAGCTGTTTAAGTTCAGACGATGCTCATAATGGAGTTCTTGCCCCTTCGCTCTGCTGCTGCCCACGCACACGTTTATATCAGTCAACAGATGCTTTTCTGTCTCGTGGCTGGCACTCAGATCTAAATGCTCTGTGCTTTGAGTTAGTTTTTCATCAAATCTTTGATGCATTGTGTGTAATTTGCCGTCTTCCTCCAGGCTTGTAGTGCATATACAGTACAAAAACACTCATCTCTGTGTGTAATATGCTTTTCCTGTCAGTCATTCATGCTAAATAATTAAACGGGGCACTTAAAGCACTCTGCTGGATCAGTATTATTGATTTGTTCACCGAGTGGACAGATTTGGTTACACCCTGAGCTGAAGCCTAACGTGGTGCTTTGTGAAACCTTAGCAGACTCAGTTTCCTGTGTTTGAGCTCCAGCACTCAGAAATAACTTTACATTTCTAGCAGTGATCATATAGCTTCTTATTTTCAGCTAAACCAGGCAGCAAGAACACCAGAGTTTGTATTTTTAACATGTTTGATGTGGATCTGTCACATCTGTTTATGTGTGCTGTGTCTTCAAACTGACGGGCTCATTAATCGATGCACGACTCACTTTCCACATTTCTGTTTAAGAATTTAGCTTCGCTGAATCAAGACACTTTTCAATCAGTC
Organism: Australoheros facetus; assembly: GCA_030220045.1. Lineage (NCBI taxonomy): Eukaryota > Metazoa > Chordata > Actinopteri > Cichliformes > Cichlidae > Australoheros > Australoheros facetus. The sequence goes on along the minus strand of JASGAU010360308.1, from coordinate 3,154 downwards.
CCATTAAAATCAGAATAAATATCCAACACGTTGCAGGTTCTCACAGATACATAAAGGTCATGTGCATGAACTCTGGTGGCCAGAGGTGAGAATACTGCTGAGCTGTACAAATGGAAGTAAAGAGGACTACATCACCCAAGAGTTTCAAAAACGATGTCATTAATTAAACAGCGTGCCAGTAAATCATTGTTAATGAGGCGAGGCGGTGAGTGGGATTCAGGACAGATGTCACAGACAGAATATCAGGGCAGGAGGAGGTTAATATTATACTGACACAGATAACGACGGCGCTGTCATTGTGTGAGGCAGTTACTGCACAAATATCAGAGGATACTCGGTGATCGGCGTCCAGCCATGATGACAAAGTCCGCACATCTTTGATGAGTGAGTCAGAAAGGTTTGTGTGTCGCTGGGAGTTTCAGGACATTTGCCTACATGTGTGTGTTTCTGAGGAAGATGAAGAGCAACACCCAGATGACTTCCTACAGTCAAATATCCCGAGCTGTTGTACCAGGACAGGAGACGTGCTGCAGCACGGCCCCTGACAACAGAGGTCATATAGAGCTGAGGTTGGTGCCCCACAGGGAACCAAAATAAAGGAGGGAGTATCATTAAAATGTTCCCATCATGTCCTGTTCACTTGTTCTCTGTTTGGTTTGTGTATGAATGACTCACCTGCTGCAGACCGGCGCCACCTACAGGTCCAAATAATGAGAGCACATTTATAGCACCAGTGCTTCCCACACTGGGGCTATAAATGTGTAAGCTTTCCCTGAGCGCACCATCTTTATTTGTTTTTAATCTGTGGAAAATCCTCACTATTACTTTGAAATTTCAGTTGCTGCTAGCCAACTAGCGCCAGTACTTCCTGTCTCATGTCTCCTCTCTGGGATGCTAACCAGGTCATTGCTGTGGCTGCTGATACAAGCTGGAGAACCAGAGCCTGCAGCAGGCAGAGAGTCAAACAAGGACCCCGTGAGAGGGGTTCTACTGTAGAAGAACAACTTCTGTTGTCACATACATGCAGTGAAATTCAGTCTCTGTACGTAGCGCACACACACACACACACAGCAGGTGGAGACAGGTGGCAGCACTGCACCCTCATCGCCTCAGTTTTCTCAGACTGTTCAAAACTGTAGTCAGTCCACAGGACGGGGATCTGAGTGGAAATGCAGCTGAATATTGTCTGAGAGTTCATATACGTGTCCTCTCAGCTCGAATACAGTCGACTGTGGAAACGCTGGTTCTTTACTGTGTGCGCTTATATGGCAGCTATATGTGCTTAAAATAGAGGCCTTTAATTTGGAGAGTGCACACAGCGAGGGTTCCTTCCTGCTTTTTTTTTTTTAGACATTAAACAGTTCAAAAGACTTGAGAAACTTTTTTGGCAGAGCTCCCTGTCTCAGCTCAGGGCCAGCGACCTCCAGCTGATCTCAGACATGAGCTTTGTGTAAGTCACGTATACACTGGTCTCATACAGTCGGGGATCTTTCCCAGTGTGTGCCGTGGTTTTTCCCACCTCTGTCATTTGGCCGCTGTCCCGTCGGTCTGCCTCTGTGGTTCTTTTGCTTTGAACCCTCAGAAGAGACCTGTCCTTAATCAGGGAGGGGTTTCATTCCTTATTTACCTCGTGATGGTTGACTGAGGGCTCTGGCTGACGCCCTGCTTTACATCCACACCTGCAGCTGTCCAGCCGGCTCACATCCACCTGTGGCTCACAGTAAAACGTACTAAAGGATTCAAACCTGGACTCAGCTGACTGTGTGTTGGATTTAAGGAGTTAAATTTAGAAGCCTGTAAATGAGACCTGAGTTCATAAGAAGCAGCTGTAAGAAAGAAAACGAGGTTATACAGATTTCTGTCGTCTTTGCTGTTCCAGGAGTTGAGCAGCGACCCTCATCTGTTCGTGGACGGCATCAGCGCTCACGACCTGCACCAGGGGCAGCTGGGAAACTGCTGGTTCGTCGCCGCCTGCTCCAGTCTGGCCTCCAGAGAGGCGCTGTGGCAGAAGGTAAGAGGGAAGAAAAGCAGCACTCATTTTTAGAGATGGAAGAAAATGGGAAAGCATTCCCGTACCATCCAACTAACCGGGTCAAATTAAAGAGAAGTTCAGACAAAGGGAGAAAAAGTGCTCGTGAAAAATGGTACTCAAATGATCAAAAAAAGGAAAGTAAAGATGATGCAGTCAAAGCAAGTCCACAGGGAGGGAGGTCGCTCCAAATCGGGGTCCTGAACCACGTTTACTCCAGATTTAAGCCTCCAAAGGACCGATGCTACAAACCTCCATCAGACACACACGTTTAGGACCTGTGCTCCTCCTTCATCACTCATCATCCTCAGGCAGGGTCCCATCACCCACGTGTTACCGTCACATACATACGTACGTGTATATAAACCCTGATGATGTGTGATGACGTGCAGAGTGCATGTGTGCGGAGTGGGTTTCCTTTAGTTGTGTTTAGACAGCGCTTTGTGTAATCGGAGTGATTTTCTCATCGATTAACTGCTAATGGAAGATCTCTGAAACTGAACTCCCTCCTCGTGAGCCGGGTCTTCTAACGAGGAACGAGCCGATGAAACGGCTCCTGCTCGTGATTCAAACACGATTCAAAATGGATCGGTCTAAAAGTAAGAGAGCGTGAGCCGGTCGGCACTGAGCGAGGTCGATCACCGTGTACCAACATTAATCGCTTCAAATTTGGCTCAAGCTTCATCTTTGTCAAAACTCACATGCAAATCCATCTGTAGCTGCCCCTGGGTCAATAAACGGAAGTCTCGACAGGTGCTTCAATTCTTTATTTCCACACTTCATTGTGCACCGTGAAAACTTAAAAACAAATACAAAAAACAATCAATTTATTTACAATACATATAAGCAGGAAACTTACAATTATCACAACAATTAAATCACTTATAACAAGGCAACGTACCTCGTTCCGTCACCGAGGGGTGCTATATTATGGATCATCTATAAGGCTGCCCATCACCTCAAGACTAATAATAAAACAATAAAAATCCTTAAATACAACCCATACAATTCAAAGAAAAGGATACAAATTCAAACCGACAACTCACCAAGCAAACATTCAACTGAGGAAAAGGGAGCCACGGGGAAACCGGACACCACGCCACACCAAACAAATGAAATGAGACA
>JASGAU010360299.1:0-14119 GCA_030220045.1 Australoheros facetus | reverse complement strand
CAATCACTTTTTCACACAGGGCCATGATGGTTTGGATTTTTTTTCACCTTTACTAATAAACACCTTCATTTACAACTTGCATTTTGTGTTTACTTGTGTTATCCTTGACTATTGTTTAAATTGGTTTGATGTTCCGAAACACTTAAGTGTGACAAACATGCAAAAAAACAGGAAATGAGGAAGGGGGCAAACACTTTTTCACACCACTGTACAGGTTACATCAAGTGTAGCAGAGATTAGTCTAAATTAAGCTGATGATGCTGAGATTCATTCACCAGCTGTATGCTGTCAGCACAGAGAACAGAAGGCAGCTTACATCCTGTAGAGTTCAGTTGTGTAAATCCACACAGAGCAGCAGCAGCACAGGTCAGCTGATCACAACCTGACAGAACATCTGCTGGAGCTCTCAATAGAAATGATTGAGTTGTGATGCTTTTCCTCACACTGAGCCACCGCGGCCGGCCTTAGGGTTCCCCACCTGCCCAATCCCACTTTAACCCCTGACTGTACTAATTTTTCTGTTCAGGTGTGGAGACAGAATCAAAAAAAAATGCAGTCCCACATCTGCTATTATTTTATTATTTATTATTATATTAATATAGCACGAGGTTCAGTTAGCTTTGCACAAAAATAGCTGGCGGAAACATCCTCCAAAGAGCTGCTTTTACTTTCTTACTTTGAGTACATTTCAGAGCCTGTACTTTTTCACTTTTACTTCAGTAAAGAAGTTGAATCAGTAAAAGGCTTTAATGTCACTGAAAAAATAATGAGAGAAAGAGAAAACCAGAGTGGACCCAGTGAAAGACCAGCTTTGCTCAGAAAAGGCCCTGAACACGCTGCTGAACCTTCACAAGGGAGACAGAAGTGAGAATCTTACTCAACCCCATTGAGACAAACTGTGGGACCCACCGTCAGTGTCAGTCACTCCACCAGGGAGTCAGAGAAGAAGAGGGCTATATCAAAAACCTAAAAATGGACATTGCGTTGATGATCTCCCAGTAGCCAAAACATGTAATGCCATACCTCAACCGCTGTATGACGGGTAAGGAACCACAACCAGGATTTGTTAAAGAAGGACTTTATCCACAAATCCACGTCCTCACATGCATCTGCAGTGGTTTGTGTGAGGAAAAAAGATGGAAGCCTGAGAGAGTGCAGTGATTACAGGAGGTTTAATAAAAAGACAATCCCAGACAGGCACCACGTGCCACACTATGCATGGTTCAGCATAGGCCAAGGCTAAGCTTACCATCACGGTAGCATCAGTGAGAACTTTAAAAGTTCACAGCCTTCACAAACTTCTAAGTGTTTTCTATCCAACATTCACACTCCGATGAACACACTGGAGAGCAACTTGGCCCAAGGGTACTTTGACACGCAGAATGGAGCAGCCAGGGATCGAACCGCCGACCTTCTGATTGGAAGATGACATGCTCTACCTCTTGAGTCACAGCAACCCGGGTAAACAAATTGTTCTCAGTACGTTGTCTCAGGTGAAATTAGAGGACTGATATTATTGTTAAACTGTGGGAATGCCCAGCACGGTGTGATTATGTCACACAGTGATGTGCTGCAGTGGTAAAACCTGAAGGGCACTCAAGATGTTTACTTGTCTGACAGTCATCACCATTAAATGAGTAATGCTTAATGTCACAGCCTTACATCATATAATACTGCTGGGTTTTATAGCCAGTGCTGAATTTTAAATGTTGAGGACAGCATTAATTTTGCTGGGGAGGAATGTGGTCCCTGCGGCACCTGCACAGTGTCCAAATACCTGCTCAGTGCTGTCGGTGATTTATTTAGCAGTTCATTCGTTCCATTTATGCCTTTATTTCACATGCCAGTAGGAGGCAGAATAAGCGGTCTGTGACACATTACAGCCAGCCTTGCAGAGGAAGCATTTGTAACTGGGAGAAAAACGTGTTTGATTGGTGATGAAAGTCTGTGGCCGGTGTCGCCGCACCTGCAGCTTGCTCGTTTCACCTGGTTTTATCTGGTGAAGGAATAAAATGAACTGTTTCTACATCTCCAGCAGTCTGAGAGGTGTAACACACACAGCTGGAAGCAGTTTATGCCTCCAGTCTTTTTTCCTGCAGCTGACATGATGTCATTTCTGCTTCTGACTTAAAGAGCTGCAGGAAATACATTTATGGGCAGTTATACAGATGCAACAAAATATCTGTATGGAGTGTGGGAGATGCCACAGAGAGCAAAGCACATTACAAACACCATATGATATGTTTGGCCTCCTGCGTACTGCTTTTCCCCCGATATGAAAGCTTCTGTTTCGAGGTCGCAGTCATTTCTTTTCTCAGGAAGGTTTCTAACTGAGTGAAGTGACCTGGAAGTATCTGTGTGGCAGCGATGATGAGAGCCGGTGGGATTCCCTAAATAACAAAACGTTGGTCAGATGATGAAGTTGTTCTCTACACTACGAAGGTTGCGGGAGCTTTAACCTCCTCGGACTCTGTGCACCTTGGAAGCAGCTGAAGCTGAGTCTACTCTCTACTTTCTCTAAAACCTAAATAAAGGTGCTTCAAAGCTCCCTTCATTACCTCTTTTAGCAAAGGATACATCGGAGCTTCCTTTATGAAAGGAAAGGAAATTATGCTGTCCCACAATTCATAGCGGTGCACCATCTGACCGTTCATGAAAACAAAAAGATCATCGTGTAAGTTACTGCTGTGTTTTCCACCTGATAACGGCCATTTCTGAGCAGGCTGTTAAAGCCACAGGTGAGCTCTGAGCGCTACCTCACAAAAATCAGCTGCTTAGCACGTTGTTACCTGTGTGAAGCACTTTGTAATGTTGTAATGTATCTTTACAAATGTGCAACGTAAAGGCTGAAGTGGAACTCTGTCTGCATTGGTTATGTTTCCATTTGGATCCTTTCAGGATGATCATAAAAGTTTATTTGACCTCAGAGATGCTGAAGTGATTTTTCCACCAGGACGTGCACGTGTGCACAGTCTGCATACAACAACACAGTAAGACCACAGTAGGTAAAGCGTCTCAGAGGAGACCCTGTAGTTCCACCACTGCAGAGCCACATCAACAACATCCACCCTCACATTATTAACAGGTGGATTCTCTGAGTGCTACGATCCTCTTCTTTAAGTTCTTAGGAAAAGATCCTTTACATCTTCCCTTCCATTGAGGTCAAGGAAAGGTGATTAGGAGAAGACACAGGAGGTTTTTTTTTGACTATTTAACCACATCTCAAGGCTTAGCTGCTTTCTGCAACAACAACAGAACCCACTGAACGTTTCCACCAGCCTGTGGAAACCCTGGTGGACATCATGTTCTTAAATTTGACTTCAGTCCACAACGATCAATATATGAGTGAAGTGCAGACGTTCAGCTTTAACTGAGAGGGTCTAACAAACCGACTGCATTAACTGTTTCGGAATGAACGACATACAGCATTTTCAAAGGCACTAAAGTAATGTGATAAATTAACAAACTTTTAAATATATTTTTATTACTTTGATGAAAATGCTTTGCAGTCAGTGACAGCCTGAAGAACCCATGGACATCACCAAATGCTGGGCCTCCTCCTTACGCTGCTTCATTTTGGTATTTAATACCGAATGCAAGTTCAACACTTTATCTGCTTAAATTCTCATGGAATAACGAAGGAACCTGAACACGAAACTGTTTATCAGTCAACTGTCCAATTACTTTTGAGCATCGGAAAACAGGACCGTGTATCCTGAGCAGCTAGTTGTACCTGACTGTGGACAGATCAACTACAACATTAGAGCCACTGACAGGTGAAGTGAAGCGATCGTCATGTTGGGCAGTTCCTGAAGTTGATGAGTGCATTTTATTGTCTTTATTTGTGTTCATATTTGTGAAACGCCCTCAGTGTAACAGGAGCCAAAGAAAGCGTCAAGGTAAGCCTGTTCGAAATTCTCACACGTTCTTGCTCCGCCCACTTCCTCAAGGAATTCATTGGGTGGTGATTTGGGACAGTATATGGGAAGCATACTAACATGTCACATTTCACACAAAACAGCAAGCAGCAGAGGCAGATAAGAAAGCTGTTTTTCAAAATGCTGTTGCTGTGTCACCAAAATCCATTTTTAGATATTTTAGGGGATATTTTATTTTTTTTAAGCTTCATATCTCTGGATGACTTGTCAGGTTTGAGTCTACTTACAAAAATGCTTCAGAGTTTTCAGATATGTGAGGTCCTGCTAACATCACCAGCTCTCACACTGCCTGGGTGGTCACGACTAATTTTATCCTGCCTAAAGCAGCGACTACAGGCACCATTTTTGGAATTCCTTCCATGAATCTTATATTTTGGGTCTGTGTGCGTGAGTTGTCTTGTTGGGTCTTCCAAGGTGAACTGGTCATTGCTGAGTCACCAGGCAGATCCGGTGCCCTTCAAAAGACCTCTAGCCCACCACTGTACTACGGCCCCACCTTGGAGCCAGGCCTAGGAAAGGGGCTTTTCAGTGAGTGAGCAAACATAAACAAAGACCTGAGGGACCCTGGGTCCTCATGACCTGATACTGGTCCTCATGACCTGATACTGGCATTTCAGATCTGTGTCCCTTCATTGTAAAATATCAACTATATGCCAACTAAGCTGATAGTTTGATCCAGCTTCCTGTCAGGAGGCTGTTTCAAAGCTTCACCTAATCTGAGATCTCAGTTCCTCAGATGTCCAGCAGAGGCTCCACAGTGAGTCAGTCCCTACAGACTCCCACATTAAAACTTTACAGCAGAAATAAACTGTTTACAGCCTGATACACAAACTGCTTTGGTCTCTGTAGCTAATTTTCCCTTTCATAACAGCTGTACAGGGGGAGACTGTTTCTATAACTCACTGGTTTAAACTGGATTAATGCTTAAAGTTTGCATTATTAGGGGCGTGGCCTCTTAGACTGACAGGTGGATGGTGAAACAGGTGGCTGTAGCTGCTAGCTGTCTGCTAGGCTTCACCTCAGCTAACTTGAGTCCCTGAACTGGAGCTCTGGACCATGTTTGTGATGTTGGAGCCTTTTGGAGCATTTTTAATCCAATTATCTGACCAATAATATGACTGCTGTGGCTTCACTGGACTCACAGACCGTCCAAGAGGGCGGCGCTCCAGTTTTAATGAGTGATCCAGTTTTAATGAGTGAAATTCTGCGATTTTATTTAGATGTAACTTTGCACTGATTAGCAGGTAACTGCTGAAACCAGGCTAGCTAGCATTTGCTGGTAACTCAGCATCCATCGTCTTGTTTAAATTTGGTCATTTCTAACAAGGCAGCAGCCAAAATGCCAAAGCTGATGCTTTAAAATGTGGAGTCCAGAAAGCAGTGGGTGTTCAACAGAAGGTGCTGCTTTCACAATCAGAGCTTTTGCTGATTTGGAGCTTTTTTAGATGGAAAATGACAAAGTTTGAGCTGCATTTTGCATTTTGGAAGATTCATTAAAAAAATGTTTTTTAAAAAGTAACCATTAATTTCACCCCTCATTTAATACTGAACCTCAGATACATGAGCACAGAGGTGAGGACTTGTTTTTGAATTTCATTAATGTTGATGGAGAGGTGGAACATGGGCTTAAAGTTTAGCACTGACCCTAATGAGCCAATACAGTCGCATCCCTGGGAACTAGAGCCATGGAGAGATCGCAGGCCTGTTAGGAGGCTGGAGGTGTGGTGGATAAAATATTTTTTTATGAGTTAAACATGTGGGCTAAAATGAGCCAGTGGATAATTCAACAACAGAAAATGAAATGTACATGAAACATTTCCATCATTTCAGTGTTTTCTCTGAATGATTTTTAACGTTTTAAACTTTGGACAAACTCTGAGCTCTGGGTAACTGAGACTGCATTTCTCTCTTTTTTCTGACCAACCGTCGCTCACTTAGGATTAAACAGTCCGTGGCTGAAGCCTGTAAAACATTAGCTCTCCTTTAATAAGTCCAGCGATGTGCATGAATAAATCTGATAGGAAACACAGCAGCAGCAGCAGTCACGGTGACACTTCAACCGCCTTCTGCTCTTTAGTCTTAGATGCTTTTACTTGAGAGGAAAGACTTGCACTGATACCCTTTTTCTGTAATTTAATTACTTTCATACAGTGATTACATTCCCCCACCCTCTCCCCATGTTTCCTGTGTGCTTTGACTGTCAAAATAAAAGACAGAAAGCCCCAAACAAACAGAGTAAACCTGTCGGTGCCACTCACAGAGACATCACACTCTTGAAGGTTCTGCCACAGCGTTATGTAACGTTACAACACACACACACACACACACACACACACACAAACCTCCTCTAAACGGTTCTGTGAGGAACCAACAACACACAGCAGCTCTCTGTGTGAACACATACACACACACACATTCATCAGGGTGTGTTACTGCTGCACACACCCATTAAATCTTACCTTGTTCCTTTATCTCCCATCCTGACGATGTCGACAGCAGGCGGACGGAGAGATGATGGAGGAGGAGGATGGAGGGATGCCGTCACCGTGGAAACTGAGGGCAGGATATCTATGTGTCTCTCTCTTTCTCTTTCAGGAAGCCGTCGTCATGCCATCAGAGTCTCCTCAGCGGGAGGAAAAACCTCCATTTGAGCTGCGACTGAGCGAAGGACTGACTGAATCCACTACTCTGTCCCTCCTCCTCCTCCTCCTCCTCTTTAATTCGCCTCCTCCTTCCTTCCTCCTTCTCAGCGCCTGGCATGCTCTCTCCCTCTCTCTCCTGTCAGACTCATTAGCAGTAAAATGTGTTAAAACTGGAGACACCCAGAGGACAGATTATATTTCTGTCTGACAGCAACATCACGCTGACAGCTGGACTCTGACCTCCACCCTCCATCCGTCTGTCCTTCAATAAATAAATGTCTTTTTCCTCTAAACTTGGTTACTTTTCCGGGCTCAGATGTTTACAGCCTGAGGAGGGAAACAGATCAGAGTGTAAAGAACCTATTACAAGAAATTCACTGTCATTACAATCATTTTTTATGCCTTTAAACATTTACTGAAGGCAGGATCTCTGCATTTGCTTAATTGAAAAACTGTTAAATACATAATTTACAATTAGAAATTTTGCCAACTGTAGGTTCATTCACACTAAAAAAAAAGTACCTCTAATAGAGTTTCAGTGTACAATATTCTTCTAAAAAGACTCTAATCTGAGCATCAACTATCCATCCATTTTCTTTCACTTATTCATTCAGGGTCACAGTGGGGCTGAAGTCTATCCCAGAGGCAGGGTACACTCTGGACACGTCACCAACCTGTCGCAGGGCTAACACAGAGAGGCAGACAACCATTAACGCTCACATTCAATTTAGAATCACCAATTAACCTGACCCATGCATGCCAACTGCGGGAGAAAGCCGGAGAACCCAGAAGGAATCTCGACTGGATTCGAACCAGGAGCTTCTTGTTGTGAGGGCTAACCACTGCACTATGTGGCCCCAGGCGTTAACCGTTAAACAGTTTTACGTTCTGGAATCAATGAAATGCAGGTTTAGAGTCAGGAGATCCATCTACATGATATAAACTAGAGTGCAGCATTGTTTCTGTTCCAGTGTCTAAACCCAGATGCACATCCCACATGAATTAGTGCAAGTATTCGTTTATACGGTGATGACACTCTGATTTACGTTTGCATCCTGCAGTTCCCTCAGGTGCCTCGGCCCTGCTGTTCTAAACGTGCGAGTAGTTTTCTTGGAGACATTTACAGCTTGTGAAGCCAGAAGATCTCAGAAACCCTCGTGGGAAACATCGGCCTTTATATGCAGATAAAGACAGAGTCACAACTTTCAGGAAATGATGGAAGTTTTCAGTTTGTCCAGAAGGTGGAGGGCATCTGGTTCCGTGCTTTTCACAAATGATGTTCTTTTGGTTTCATTGAGCAATGACCTCCCGTTTTCCCTTCAGGTGGTTCACAGCCAAGTGTCAAGTGACTGGGACGAGAATCCGCACCTTCACATCTGAGGCCACGGGGGGCCCACTCAGGTTGAGGAGGAAGTGCTTCCCCAAGTGTGCCCCTTGTTCAGGAATATATATAGGGGGCAGATATTATAAGTTTATACTTCTTTCTGCTCCTTTTTATTCATGATTTCTTTTAGTTGTCACATGAAGTATTCACATTTATTATTGTGTGAATGAAATAAAAAAAGAAAAGAGTAAAAGTCAAGCAGGAGATTGGTCTGGGCTTCTCTGCTTCGACTGCCTGAACTGGACCAGGACCAGTGGTAGAGGGATGGAGGGATGGCATCAGAACTGTTTCAGCTGAAAAACACCTCATCTCTGCATCCATGCTTGACAGAACAGTGGAGCAATTAATCATCGTGACTGATTTGGGTTTGGTAGACGCTTCTCTGTGACGAGACAGAGTAGCAGAAACATGAAATATCATTCTGACCCCACTAAGATTCATCCAGCTAGAACAAACAGCTAAAAATCTGTTTTTGTAAATAAAATAAAAAACTGCAGCACCATGACTGACAGAAACCATCCACCCAACAACCCGGCATCTGATGGTTCAAGTGGAGAAAAGCTAAACCTTTCTGACCATCAGTGTGTAGTTCCCCCAGACCGCCACTGCATGTAGGTCAACAGTCGGTCAGTTTGGAGGCAGCAGCTGCTTTTCATTTCCTAATCAATGACCTCAGTGTGAAGCAGCCTGCAGCGCAGAAGCTTCTCCTCCTCTTCATCACCTTGTCTTCTTAAAACTCAGTGACATGACTTCAGGTTGTTGTGAACAAAATAATAACGCCTGCAAGCAGAAAGGAGCAAGACGACGACGGGATGAAGGACAGATGGTTAGAAACTAGAGTTTATTAAAGATATGAGCAGTTACAGCAGCAGAGTGGAAACAATACCAGCATATTAAAAACACTGACAGAACGTTGGAGGAACATCAGCAGCTGGTGTGGAACTGTGAGACAAAGTCAGTCACCAAAAACACCTAAAAGAACCAACAGTTGCTTTTACCTGGCCAGCAGCCAGGTGTTTAAAGTGTGAGTAAAGCCAGACAGGGAACCTAATCTCACTGCAGAGACAGATGCAAAGGTCTGATGCTCTTTAAAAGGTTGCTCTGCAGCAGGACAACACAAGTGGACCCATTCTGCTCATTTCCAGCTCTAAAATTTTTATTCTTGGGCTCTACTAGAGTAGCTTTGCATGATTTATAAAGACAGAGGCCCCACTGGGACAGCAGATATATGACAGGACATATGAAAGCAGAACAGGACCGCTCTAATGGCCTCATTTAACACAGCATGTTTACTGTACACGATGCAGGTCAGGTCCGCAGTTCTGGCTGAAACAGTCAGTAACAAACAGATGTGAAAGTCTCTCTCTGAGCCTCCAGCCGTCAACTTTTCCCTTTGAAGCCGCTGACTTCATGCTTCAAAGCAGAGAGGCCAAAAAGTGAATTAATGCAGGTGCCTTTTAAATGCAAATCCACTGCTGAGAGCACAGAGAGCAGTCAGACTGAAACACTTCCACCGATCCGACAGCTGAGGGAATGACCGATGAAATGTTTTCTGTTCGGGCTGCTGACTTCACTCTGCTTCGAGTGCTTAAAGGAAAACAGGGAGATAAACCTTTCAGCTGCTGGTTTGATTTTATGACTCAGGAGCTGCTTTTCACCGCAGGAGCTCCCCACAGTGGAGAAAGCGTTCTTTAGACCACCTGTGTAAACCTTCCCACAGGGAGTTGTACCTGTGTTTTCACCAGAGAGATCAGGGCCTGAATGAGGCAGCTGGTGACTCTTGTACCAAGAAAAAGTTCCTTCTCGGGGGGGGTGCAAAGGTTAAGGCACTCTGAGGGTGGTGCTTATAGCTCTGAATGCTGTTCATAGGTCACTTTCCCTCCTGCGTTTCCATCACGTTAGAACCATCACTCACAAAAACCTGTAGGTGGAAACATCTTTATCGGTTTCCAGGCTCTGTATTCATGAGCAGCCTCCAGCAGGAGCTTATTTCTGTAGAGATCCACAACACAAACTTAAAGTTATTAAGGGAAAACTCCTGCACTCATCAGCTGTATTTCCACTGTGGAGTTAAATTATTAAAGGGACATGCCAACATTTCACAACTTGAATTCTGCTAGAGCAGCTTTGCATGGCTCACAGTTCAAAATAATCCATTATCTGTTACTGGGCCTCAGTGCAGGCTCTTGGCTCTTTTAGCTCCTCCCACTTTAAGACAACTTTCTTCAGTTTAAAACTCTTTAAGACCCTGTATTGATAAATGTGAATTTAAGACTTTAAGGACCCGCAGACCCCTTATGAACAGTGACCTGATAGAAGTGAAGCTACTGATTAATCTGCTCCACAACAGCAGTGTAATAAAAACAGTCAGCTGACTCCTGTGACTGAGCTGCCGTGATGGAGAAACCGTTAGTTCCCCCAAACTAGCGCCCTTTAGAAGAATGTGATTTATTTCAGTACAACAAAAATGTAGTTAATTTTACTGTAATTAAAAAAAAAAAAAACCAAGTGTTGAAACATGTGCTACTTGCTTCGACTTTGTTCCAGGTAAAAATCAAGCTGAAATCTTCTCGATTTCAGGGCCTTCTTCTGAACATGACGGCACAGCACCCGCTGGCAGACGTGCGCACCTCAGCTGTTCGGCCCCGAGGCCGCGAGGTGGAACTCGCTCTCATTTTAAAGTCGTCCACTGTAAAACGTTTCAAGCATTGCAGGAGCATTTGGATGTTTGGGTACAGATATTTCCCTTTGTTCAGTTCACACAGGTTTTACACATAAAAAGCTTAAAGCTGGTAGAAAGTCCGTTTTATTCCTCCCTTGTTAATATTTGCATTAAAACTCCCCAGTTATCATAAAACACAACAATATAAGACAGCGTCTTGCTTCCCTTTGGTCCAACAAATGGTTTTAAAAAAAACTTTAAATATTCCTCAAACAGCTCCCTGTTCCCTTTGTTTTGTCCAGTTAAGGCTTGATGTGTGACGTGTTTCCATGACAACATATCCTCTTCATGGGATTGGTGGTCTCAGATATCACTCCAGAGGACGGCCCGCTTACTCTTGTCCACGCTGACAAAGTATTCGCCGGACAGAGACCAGGACACGGCACTGATGGACGAACTGAAAGAGGAGAGGAGGCCGTTAAAGGAGGTTAAAAACATCGGGGATCTCTCAGGGCGCCGTCATGGGGCCTCTGATTATATTCATGTTAAACTCTCACAGAAATACATGAAACTGTTAATTATTAATGATTTTGGACATATAAAAACATGAAAAACCCTTGTATGAAATTATTTTACATGAAAATAGATGACATCATCACAACAGATTTAATATATTTAGTTTGTATTGAAAGAAACCTGGACACCAGAGTTTTCAATGTAACATGATTCCAAAATGCCTCCTTTTCTCCACCTTTAATTAGACCTGGAGTAATTAGAGTTGGAACACTCTAATCTGTGGGGAAAAATTAAGAATAAATTTGAATTAAGTACATTTGGAGTCCCACGGGGAGCTAAGCTGGAGCCTCTTTCTGTTAAACCCTTAAAGAGTTTAAGGACCCTGAACTGGCTGTGATCGATTCCTATTGATCAGCCGATTGAGGTCTTCAGTCCATTACCTGTGCTTGTCTGGTAGGCGGGTCTCCAGCTTACCAGTCGAGACATTCCAGATGTAAACAGCACCATCTGCAGAGCCAGCCGCCAAATAGCAACCGTCTGGACTGAAGAGAGAGAACATCTGGTTGAAACAGCTGTTCCAAACTGAAACCTCCTGCTACTGTAAACAAAAACAGGTTTGTGTTTGTTTCTCACACCTCCTCAAAATGTGTCTCAAATCCAGGGAAGCCTCAGAGTCTGCTACTGGTATTTTGCACTGTGCCCTTCAGAGCCCTTTAAGTCCCAGAAGGTACTTTTTTTTCATTTTGTTTGCACAGGATACTGCAAACAAAATCAGTGCATTGAAACCCTTCTGAAACTCTACGCCGTAACCTCATCAGCAAATTCTGATGCCAACAATTACGGTATGATTTGACGCCACAGGTAAACCGTCAGATGCACGCCGCTGGTTTGTTCGGTGTTAGCATGCTAATACTCGCTGGCTCAGCATGCGTGTTTTGTACTACCCCACCATCTGCACGGTGTAGACAGCTCTACATGAGCTGAGGTCCAACATAAAGAAATAAATTCTGACATTTTTGCTAACACAAGTGCACTGAAGCAGATGTGGACTCATGCAGATGTGATCTGACTCAAACGCTGTCAGGGTTTTTCCTGCTGGAAAGGCAGCTGAGTCTGCGTTTGTCTGTGGAAGAATTTCAGTTTGGCGGCTGAAATGCTGAATACGTGATCCTGATACTGTCACAGTTTGGGCTGGAGAGCAGAGCGAGTAGAAAATAAATAAAATGAGACATTACAAATTCAACAACAGGCAGGAAGATGTAGTGTACTGTATGAGGGGGTTGTTCAGTCCTACATGCTGGACTGTGTGGAAGCAGCAGGGAACCTTGGCCATCTGACTGTGTTGGAGTCAACTCACATTCACATCCTTTGCCATCCAAAGCATCCTTGGCCTGCTGTCGTCATGGAAACAGCAGAAAATGAACCACTCTCTCTCTGTCTCCATCTCACCCTATTTTTATCCCTCTGGCCCAGAAACAAACTCATCTCCATCTGATAATCATTATGATAATCAATCAGTCAGCTCTAACTCTACTGGCATCACAGCTCCGCCTCACTGAGTCCAGCCAGAAGACTGAGAAGAAACTGAAATCCCACAACTTTCAGGCAGATGTCAGGCCAGCTGGAGTGAGTGAGTCAGTCAGAGGGTGGATTGTGGTTTCTTCACATATAGGGAAACCCCAAAAGGTGATTTAACAGTTGAATCTAGCATGAGGATAAAAGGAATGACTTAACATTAACACCTGAAATGCTGTGTACAGGAAGCAGTAACCTCCAGGACTGAAAAATGAAGAACCACAACCTGCAGTTCCTCAAATGTCCAGCAGAGGCTCCACAGTGAGTCAGTTCCCATAGAGACTCATGTTAAAACATTACAGCAGAAACAAACATGTTTACAGCCTGAGACTTTGGAAAAATGAAGATCAAATAAAAATTTCAGGCATGATTTAACACAGGGGTCTCAAACTTGCAGTCCGCGATTTGATGTCAAAAATATGACAATTTGGCCCTTTAAGCTACTTTTTTGACATTTCGCTAACGCCTCTTAATTGGAGGGGAAAGTGAAATGTCAAAAATCGTGAAATTATAACACGAGTGGATCATCGCTGACAAGTTTTTTTCCACGCCTCCACTGTTCTGTGCTGTGGGTGTGCGGCTGCACGCGCACATTTTGCAGAGAATGTCAGCTGTAGCCACCAGAACGATCACTATAACCACAGTTTGCTAGTCGGGGCTGTCATAGCACTAGCGATCGTTTGGTGAAGGACGCCCCCTTCCTCAGTATCGAGGGGAATATTTTTTATGCTTTAATCCCTGATTAGCGACTAAAAATAGACCTGCAGTAGAAACATAATTTGGAGGATGCTTGTGAATAAAAAAGCATTACAGCATTAAGCTCATGCAGCCCCCAGTTTTTCAACAAAAAAAAACACACAACAGCAGCTGTTTTACTGCCGTCTGTCTAAATACGCAGCAAGCGCAAAGAGGCGGAGCCGTTATTGAGACGGTGGAGCGAAAGACATCCAAAGCAGCAGCGCTTGTTCGTGTAACCACCTTAAAACCTTTACTGGGGAACAGCTGGAGGTCCTTCATCAACCACCTGATCAGCAACACGAAGAACAGAGAACTTCATAGCTGCTCCA
The DNA here is from genome assembly GCA_030220045.1 of Australoheros facetus. Taxonomy (NCBI): domain Eukaryota; kingdom Metazoa; phylum Chordata; class Actinopteri; order Cichliformes; family Cichlidae; genus Australoheros; species Australoheros facetus. Next base: position 335 of record JASGAU010360299.1, on the reverse strand, counting down.
TCCACCGCTGTTTGTTTGAAGTTAAAATGTGCAAATGAATTGTTAATATGAAAAATGATTTCTTATCCGATTACTTGATGGAGTCATCGATAGAATACTCGATTACTAAAATAATCGATAGTTGAAGCTAGGGCTGCATAAAACGATTATTTTAGTAATCGAGTATTCTATCGATTATTCCATCGATTAATCAGTAATCAGATAAGAAATACTTTTTTTTTTTATTAACAGTTTCTCTGCATATTTTAACTTCCGTACTGCAGTTTTTCACCTGTGAACAAACAGTGGTGGATGGAGCAGCTACAAAGTTCTCTTTTCTTCACCTTAACACTTGC
>JASGAU010360287.1:15390-26019 GCA_030220045.1 Australoheros facetus | reverse complement strand
CCCATGATCCACTGAGTGTTTCTTTTCAAAAAGTGGGGTCCCTTCGTTAAATGAAAAAAAAGTTTAGTGGGTTACAACTCAAAGCATCAGGCTTTTATAAAAAACTCAAAGCCTGATGCTTTGAGTTTTTATGAAGGCTGTTCCTATTATAATGTTCAGTCAGCGTGCAAGTAACTAACCCATCTACCCGACTGAAATCAGTGTCCACCACATTTGTTTGTCTGGTGAAAGCTGTCAAACACCATTGTTTATAATTACTACACAGAGGAGAAATCAAACTCAACAAAGTGAACGATTCATTCGGGTCATATCTTTTTTATTTTTTATTTTTTTGCTTTTGTCAGTCAGACTTCCAGGACTCCTTAATCCCTTGTCTCTTCTCCCCTGTACTGTAAGTCATCTGCCACTTGGGCCTCACTGACATGTCACTATGTCCGTGTCATAAAACGTGCACATTTTGGTTAGTGGGGATTAGAAGCATATTTTGGCCACTTTCAGCGTCTTTTTAATAGCTACATATTCTCTTTCTCACCAGGTTTTTCTTGTATTCTTGAATCCATAGCCCATACCCTCCTTTCCAGGTTTTTCTCTATCCATTGTTAAATGTTAGTATATAACTTTGAATAAAACCGGGGAGAACTTCAGGCTGATACAAGAGCTCAACTACTAAGCTGCCATGCTCTGTAGGGCACCACCAGAAGTGAAATTTCTGAATTTTAATTGGCATGCTGGATTTCATTTGTTTTGTGCCTTAGGTAGCAAAATAGTACTTTTGAAAGGAGGTAACAAAAACAAGATTTTTAGGTTTTTGGAAACAAAAAGCAAAGTGTTTAAAGCAATGAAGATTGTGCTTGTAATATTCTACACTGCCAGCTATATGATGTGGAGCTTGAACCATGGCGGCCTAATGATGCCCATAATTACTGCATTTCTTCAGCTGTTTATACAGACAAGCTGAAGGCCACTCTCAAAGCAACCTGGGCTTCAGGAACACCTCAGCAATGCCATAAACCAATCACCTCCATGCCACACTGCACTGATGTAGTAATTCAGGTAAAGAAGCCCCACCCAGGTATTGAATGCATAAATGAACAGATTTTTCAGAAGCTGTACATTTCTGTATTGAATATCCTTTTTTGATTGATCTTAGAAAATATTAAAATAATTTTCAATTCTGGATTTCTTATTTTCATGAACTATAAGCCATAATCATACATTTTGACACATTAAAAGGCTTAAAATATTTCACTTTTTGTGTAATGAATACAGAATATAAAATTTTGCCTTTTCAATTAAAATTACAAAAAGAGAAGTTTCTCAAAATGGTATAATTTTTTAGATGCTCTAATATATGCATTCAATGTAAAAAACATTGATAAGGAATTATTATATATTTTTTTTTAAATCCACACTTTATTTTAACAAATGAATGGAGTTGTAGAAGCAGAGAATACAGCCAGTGTGTATAAAAAACTGAAATTCTACAACAGAGTAATGACCATAGAAAGGCATGAAGTTATTTCTATGGAATTTCGGGAATCCACTCTAAAGCACATATTTCCTCTAACATTCAGGGGCCCATGTAGGCTACACATCGCGGTATTTCATGCTACACCATCAGCTGGGTTTCCTGAATCAATCTGAAAGTTGATCACAGGGGCTTCTCTCCCCAAGCTTGAGAGTGTCATGTTCCAAGGGTGAAAGGACTCAATCACTGAAAGTAAAAGTTTCCAAAGTCTTTATTTTACACAATGTTTAAAGGTGCAATAACAGAGAACTGGCCAGAGCTCAGGCTGGTCAGCAGGGCGAGACACAACCATACGCAATCGATATTTCATAAAATCCACGGGTCAAGACAGGCTGGGTTCTTGCCTGTGCAATGATCCAGTGAAGTGTTCTTCATGAATACTCATGAAGAACAGCTGAGTAATGAATAACTTCAGACAGGTGTGGAGTCATAGATCTGTGAGCGGGATGACCAGGAAAATCTGCCTTGACAAATGACACACCCACAACAAACAAAAACAAAGAAAAACACACACAAGAGGAAACCAGATCGGAGAGTGCGAGGACCATGACAGTAACCCCCCCTCAACGGGAGCCCCCTGCAACCTACCCAGCTTGTCTGGATGCCTACAATGGAACATGGAAGGGTCCAGGCACCGTAACCCTCCCAATCCACAAGATACTGGAGGCCATGACCCTGTCGCCAGACATCCAACAACCAACGGACAGAATAAACAGGCTGACCCAGTGACCCAGGCTGGAGGAAGCGGGTCAGCCGGGGCAGCTCACCGGCTGTCAGGTCACCAGTGGGAACGGCTGTTTCTGAAAACAATTGAGCAGATATTTATGGTTTATATCTACATTCCCACCTGAAAAATTCATTATGTGTCACAGAAACAGTAATATTTCAAAATTACTGTTTCTGGCTTCAGCCCACATAGAATCATGGGATAAGATAAACCATGAAAGACACACTGTAACAGTCGTAATTGTGTGGTGTCTCTTTACGACAGTCTAAGCGTAGTGATGTCACAAGTGTGCGCCACCGCTTCTCTGTAGAGAGCGTGGAAGAAACGTTTTGGCAGACGGACGCATGGATCGAGGCGGACCTCTATTTTTCCATCTCCCCAACTCTTAGTAATGTTACGGGTTGTATGAACTCTGCTTACTTAATGTATGATAATGCAGCAGCCGTTCAACCGGGCTTTATAAGGTTGGTGAAGAGTATATGTTTATTAAAGGACAACACTGTGGAATTCCCAGTACCAGTGTGGTTGTGCGTGTGACAGTGTGACTGTCTGCTAAGTACGTTTGTCGCCTCCCCTTCACCACCGAACACAAGCCAAATGTTACAACACCCACCCTGTTCTTCAAATCCGGGGAAAACGAGGCCATATTTGGAGGTGCCTTCAAATTGGGTTGCCGGGCTGTGATGTAATCAGCCTTAAAATGCAGACTTAGAAGGATGCAGCCCCTGAATTGAGATGCACCCTCTGTCTCTTGTATTAAGTTTCTCTTCCTTGTGTCATTTAATTAGTTTCAGCTGTGTCTCATCACCTTCCTGTGTCCACCTCTCTTGTTTACCTCGTGTATTTAAGGCCTCAGTGTGTCTCAGTTCCTTGTTGTTTGTTTGTCTGTCTGCCTGTGAGTTTTCCCTTGTATATCACCTGTTTTGTGTATCACCTGGATTTATTTTGTTTTCTACATCCTACTGGATTTCTGCTGCACCAAAAGAAAGGCTTGATTTTTGTTATTTACTCCGAGGCTGCATTTTGGGTCCAGAAATCAATACCATCCAAACGACAAATCTATATTTTCTAGTCGAGGGGTGATGCGCTGTCCTGTTTATTTAGAAAAAGAAATGTCTGTTTTATTTGAAAAAACTCAAGAATACAGAGGAAGTCCAGATGTTCCAGTTTTTCACTGGCATTTGAATGTAGCTTACATTTGTGGATCTGTGTAAAGCTGGCAGCCTGAAATTTGTCCCAAAGAGGGCATGGGATGTGACCTGTCCATATCAGGCAATCATGCATTTATGGTTGGATGGATGTCAAATATTTTTAGACCTTTGTATACAGAGGAAGCTGTTTGAAAGCAGAAGTTATCACTATTTATTCAGGTTTGGATATACACATTTGTAAAATAGTTTTTCATGTGGCCAAATTGTTTTGTATTTGTGTGTGGATTGGAGCACGTCTTTGAGTCCTCCAGTTTTACACAAAGCACTGTATAAGTTTATAAATTTGTAAATCACAAATGTCAAATTAGGAGTGGTGTTAGGGGTAAAAAGTCAGAGGAAAATCTGGAGGACAGTGGGGCCTACATGTGGGGCAATCAATTGTTATTTTTAAGACACTTTAGCTGTAGGGCCTTAAGCGTTCGGCTAGAGTTTGTCTGTGCTGCAAAAATTCATAATTGTGTGGAGGTTACTGATGAGGCCTTCCTGGTATTGTAGTCTACATTTTTCAGACCACTCCCTCTTACTGCCATTTGGGGCCACCAGTATGCAAACTCAGTCTGAGTTGGACTCCTCCCGGTTTTCTCCCTTATTCTCTTCCATTCACCTCTCCTACAGAATGGCACAACTCTGGTCCTGCGATACCATCCATTCACACATACACACAGCATCATAATTAGGCCATGTAGAGACTCCCATGATAGCGTGTACAGTTTATTTTCTGTCTTAATTCAATATCAGATGCATCGATCATGCAGCATGTTGACTGATCTGGGGAGGCTGCCTGGAGAACAGCGATAAGGTGTGTGCGTCAGTGCGGCTCGGCGTGCGTTCAGTCTCCGCAGAGTGGAGGAGGGTGTGTGTGTGTGTGTGTGTGTGTGTGTGTGTGCAGCAGCTTGGGATTAGCATCTTATTAGCTCAGCAACCTGAGCCTTTTTTTTTTAAATTTTTAAACAAGTCTGACACCTCGAAGCCTGTCCGGCTGAAAACCAGTAAACACAACAACAAGAAATGGTGAGACCATGAGAAAGAGGTGAAAAGCTACTAACATGCAGACGGAATAGAGCGCCATGTGTGGAGATATATTTGACAGGGGTCCAAACAAAGAAAGCATTGTCTGCAAGCCTTTACCTCCACTTATTAGAATCACTGAACTGCACCACTCTGTCTGTGCCTTTTAGAAAACCTATCAAATGATTTAATATACTCACATTTATACAGCACTTTGTCACTTCATTGACCAATCAAAGCACTTTGGACTACTAAATACATTTTAACCGTACATTCATTCTGCACTTAATTCTACACACTTCACACCCATGGTTAATTTAGCCTATCATATATATTTTTACATGTTAGGCTATACACAGAGGAGGGGGGGGAGAAGCACGCAGGCATGTGGGGAACATGTAAGCTCCACACAGAGAGACACTAGCTGGGATTTGAACCTCCTTGCTGTAAGGCAACAGTGCTATCTGATCCAACACCATGCAACTTATAACATATTTTGCTGTGTTGTACAGATTGTAAAATTGTATAACTTTATTAGCCTATTACTTCACACTAACTAGCAGATGTGTCTGTGTAGCACCCTTGCCACCTGCTGGCCATCCTTGTTAGCTAGCTGATAACTTGTCTCTCCACCCTCTTGTTTAAATAACTTCACTTTTGTTTGGGCAGCTAGCACTGTTGCCTCACAGTAAGAAGGTTCTGGGTTTGAATCCACCATCTGGTCAGGTCTAAAGAAATGCAGTTAGAGGAGTTAGGTTAATTGGTGATTCTAAATTGCTCATAGATGTGAATGTGAGTTGGTTGTCTGTCTCTGTGTTAGCCCTGCCACAGATTGGTAACCTGTCCAGGGTGTAACCCGCTTCTTGCCCTACTGCAGGTATTTGCTGCAAATTAGAAGAATTTATGGTGAAACTCTGAGTAAGGTTAAGTCGTGGCTATGGTTAGGTTAGTAATGGAAACAGTTCTGTGTGTGTGTGTGTGTGTGTGTGTGTGTGTGTGTGTGTGTGTGTGTGTCATGAGTTACTTGCCTTTCCTCCAAACCTTCATATCGTCCTGACAAAGACTTTGTCCCCAAGGGAGAGGGGGAAGGTAGAAGAGTGAATCACTACAGCCTCTGGGCTAACAGCTGTGAATGGACTTCCCATTAGGACACTGTTATTAGCAGTCCTTCATTAGCATCTCCGCTCATTGTCTTGCCAAACAATGGCAACAAACAAAACATTAACATGGGAATGAGCGAAATGTACCTAATTAGTTTTCTCAACTGGTATTGTAAAGTAGTATAAAGATGAAGCCGTTGGATCTCTCTGCTTGAGTCCATTTCTACATTAGAGCCTGGAAATTCAGCAGGAGCATTTTTGTTTACAGCTCCAAAAATAAAAATAAAAATGAATCATCTATACTATATTGCCAATCATATTCACTCGTCTAACTTCACACTAATATGAAGGTTTAGGAGTGTTTATGAGAATTTTTGACCATTCTTCCAGGAGCACATTTGTGAGGTCAGACACTGATGTTGGAGGAAAAGGCCTGGCTCAGTCTTCACTCTTGCTACTTTCCCACCGCCGAGGAGCCGGTGCTCGTGCCAGTGCTGGTGCACCGGCGAAACGCTTTCCACCACGTTTCTGCGAACTGCTCCTTTACGTATGCGTGTGGGCGGGTCCTCATCTGGACACGGAAGCCGAAGCGCACAAACGTGGGAGAACACGCTCCCCTTTCTTGTGCGGCAAATACGTTTTATGGTCCAAACCAAACTACTGCAGCATCTGTGTGCAGCACAGAGGGAAACACAGACAGCGATTAGAGCAAGACGACAAGTACGCACTTTGTGTCCTTTTATCTGTGATATAAACCAACACAAAGCAGCAAGTTCAGCCTTAGAGCCCAACCTAATTCACAGCCGTGAAAATTGCTTTTCGAAATTGTTGCACAGGTGGCGTCCTATCACGGTACTATGCTGGAATTTTCTAAGTGACCCATTCTTTCACAAATGCTTGTAGAAGCAGTCTTCATGCCTAGGTGCTTGATTTCATATACCTGTGGAGATGAAAGTGATTGGAAGACATGAATTCAATTATTTGGATGGGTGAGTGAATTCATTTGGCAACAAAGTGTATGTGTTAGCTCTGCCAGTCAGGATTGTGAGGTTTTTAGGTGATGGCTAGATGACTGGGTCAGAGCATCTCCAAAACGTGATCAGTGCAGTGGTCAGTATCTATCAAAAGTGCTCCAAGGAAGGAACAGTGGTGAACCAGCAGCAGGGTCATGGCTCACTGATGCACGTGGGGAGAGAAGGATGGGCTGTGTGGTCTGATCCCACAGACGAGCTACTGGATATTGGATACCTGAGAATCAGTGTAATGACAACAAAGTTATGAAATACATGTTACGCAGCTGAGTTACAGCTAGCTGGCTAACCTTTCCCATGTCGGCTACATGTAGCGCTACATGTTGTATCTTTGTATTGTCACCAGGATGCAGGATGAAGAAGATGTGGAAGAAGTAGTCTTGTTTCTGCTATTAGTCTTTCAGCCTGCTGAGATGAAGTCATGACGCTTCTCAGCTTAACTGAGTGTTAAAAATAATGTACAATGTTCACTGCAGCCTGTCTCTGCTTCTCGTGTGCGTTTTTTGATCTTTGCTTATTTTTCTTTTAAATGTTTCTCCTCTTTGTGGTAAACTCAGCTGTCACTCTCTTTCTTTCAGCCTTCACAGAGCACCATCACCACTGGGCTACATACTGTTGGGTTTTTGGAGGACTGTATGCAAACGAATCTGTGTAGGTTGTAAACCCAGAATCCTTCACCCTTTCAGCCAAATACCTATACAAGCAGATACAAACATGGTACCATGAACTCTGCTTCAGGCTACTGAGAGTTCAAAAAGAGTGTTTAATACATGAAAAAAAGTTGTGCATGTTTAAAAGTCCCAGAAGAGATTAACCTGTAATTAGCAGCTTCTCACCAATTAGCAGCAGGAGTAGAGTCAAGTGGGTTGGTTGAGAACTTTGCATTAAATTATGTTTCATATTCAGTATTAGTGTAAATATTCAAGGCATTTTTTTAGACCGGGCTGTTGAAGAATGGCTTAATGTTTTTAATTTATACTAATGACCTGTTTGCTGGGCTTCTGTGTTTGATAAAGTCAAGTATCAGCTAAGTGGTCAGAAGCTGAAGAATGGCCAGAAAGCTGATCATGGATCAGTGCCTCCAGAGTCTGCTGCTGAGCCACGCTGAAGAGCAGGATTATGCCAGTTCATAGGCCCTCGCTCAGCACCACATAAGATTAAATGATTGCACAAACACTGCAGTGATAGTGGAAGAGAATTAGAAAAAATAAATGAGTAAATGTGATTATAGTGATGTATAACATTAATCTAGGTGTTGCTTACATATTCCTGTGGCTTATAAGAGAAGCCGCGGTGCCACATACCAAAAGCACCATCCAGTTGTTGGTCTGTTCAAGCTGCAAAAGGCTGCTGCATCACTACTCCAGCATACACCTGTAGGATCCAGGGTAACAACCCAGTTTATTTACATACATAATCCGAGCCCTAGCCGTATTTTGCTGTTGTAATAAGTCATCAGTCACTTTGAATGTAATTTTTTTGACTGAACCTCTAGCCAGTTAGGTTAATGTAAAGTATAAATAACTTTAGAAACATTTAAGTAGCTTTAATGTGACATAAATGCATTGTTTTGCGAATGTGTCAGCTACAGCCCCCCCCAAAAAAACATTTTTTTTTCACCTTCTTTTAAATGGCTGTATTGATTACTTTGTTCAGAGCTTAAGTTTCAAACTCAAGAGGATAATATTTAGCCAACAAAGATAAAGGCAGAATCCTTTCTCTACCCTCCTCTCTTCTCAAACATTGTTTTAGACACAACAGTAACAATTACAAGTGAAAGTTGCCATGAAGAGCCTGCTTGAAAGCACAACAGATAATGTAGAGTGATGGGAAGCTAACGAGGAGCAGTCACTACGTTAAAGTCACTGTGGCACAATGGAGGGAGGTTACAAAGGTGACAGGCCAGTGTTTCCTGGTCTGAGATTATTGTTGATTGACAACTCACTGACTGATTGCTAATTGGAAGCCTGATAGCGTCAACAATGGGCAGTGCTAAAAGCACTTTAGTTGCTGCAGAGAAATCTGGGAGGGAAATCCAGCAACAAACTGTGTGCATGTGTAAGTTAATGGTTTCCTGATATCACTAAGGGATGGGTAGATGTGACACTATATTATATATTTTTTTTTTTTAGTTGAAATGCTGACTGTTACACAGTCAGATCAGAGTAAAGAGTAACTATAGAAACAGACTTAAAACTGGTGTGACAGCTTTGTGAGTCTATCTGTGTCAACCAGTACAAGGTTTTAATCAGTCTCTGCTTTAGGATTAAATTACTTTACACAGACCTATAGAACAATGTTTCCCCTTCTCTTATCTCTGCTTGTTAGGGTAAACCAAAGGTTCAAACAGTCTCCAAACACATTTGCCCTCCTAGCAGACCTTCTCATGATCTGCACTCTGAACTCTTCAGCATCATTATGAATGCCATTTTGTGAGAGAAGTGAATGCTCAGCATAGGCAGCGCTTTTATACATATTTAGGTGTTCTTTCAAACATAACTTGCTTGTTAACCCTGAAAACCAGCAGTTATAGCCTTGCTCTTTCATTTCTTGTGCTAAGAGGTTAGTAAAGGGCGCTGCTCCACATCAGCTGAGTGTCCCATAAATAATGCAACTTAGAACCAATTAACCAAGTGTACGTTTAAATGATGTGGTGTAAAGGGAGGTGAGGAGAGTAAGGACTATAAGTGTGTATCCCACTGTGCAGCTCGAGTTGTGTTCATTAGCTGGCTTGCAGGCATATGTATACTGGCATCTGATCAATGATCTAGGCATTTATACCTGGTATTACAATCCTTCTGATTATCTGGATGTGTTATCTGTTTTAGTCAATCTCAATATGCAGATTAGTTACTTGGCTGCTGGGCTTGCTTGAGTTAGCAGGAAAAGTTGGAGTCCAGTGACCTTTCAACACCGTGTGCTGCTGTAAATCTGCTGAGAATGCAGACCACACTACCTTCAAATCACCTGGTTCACCAGAGAAGAAATTCTGAGGCCACCAAGGTGGAAGCCTTCCACAACCTGGCTATGCCTAGAAATTCTGTGGATAAAAATGATCAACAGAATTATGAACAGAGGTCACAAAACACATAAAATGCAAGAAAAGCTGACTGAGAAAAATGCCAAAGCTGTCATCTAAGCAAGAGGTGCCTACACTGAAGAATCTAAAATATAAAACATATTCTGGTTTGTTTAACACTTTTTTGTTTACTGTGTATTTCTTCATAGTTTGGATGATTTTAGTATTCATCTAAATGCAGAGAGTTTTTAATTATTGAAAAGCTACTGAATTTACATTTAATATTCACTGTCTTTGTAAAGAGAGAGTTTCATAATTTTAAGGTGTTTTTGGGATTTATCAGTTGTTCCTCTTGCTTTTTAATCCTGCATCACTTATATACTATGTTGTATTAAGAGGTATGCACAACACTGACAACATTTTAATCCTTAACGGAGTCAATAAATATGAAATTCTTGATTTGTGGACTGAAATCATGATTTCTCAACTGAAAGGTGTCATCCGTCTCTCACAATCCGTCTGCAGATGGCACGAAAGCCATAAAGCATTGCTTCAGAAACACACACACACACAGCAAACACAGTTTACCAGTGTGACATCACTTCCTCCGTCAACGGCCTCTTCGGGATCATCAAAGCCTTTTGTTGCTTCTGCCTCCCTGCGCTCTCTCTCCTCTGGGAGAAGGTTGGGGAATTTCCCCAGCTTGCCTCTGTGCTGCTGACTGGGGTTAATAGGTGTTCAACCCTCCTATTATCCAGGAGCGCTTGTGAATTACCAACCAAGTGATGCTTACTACTGATATCATATATATGTTAATATGTGCGCTTAATTGGAGGGGACGGGCCAGTGAGGGGTAGGGCGCGGGGTTGCAATCAAGTGTAAAATTGATTTGTGAGGGCTGATATTTGATGGAGTGTGTGAGCAGGAGCTGCATGCTGGGGTCCAGTGGCACAACATGTTTTATTAAAAAAATATACTCCGCCTCTCTGTGTTTTAGTATAGGTG